>JAWPHD010024438.1:0-19192 GCA_037043455.1 Cyrtodaria siliqua | reverse complement strand
TAAATTATCTTTCACATTAAACATTATGATGATGGCTCTGCACCAAGGGTCCCTCAGGGTGTCAAAAGGTCAAATACACTGATGATGGGATTACACTGTATACATTTGTTTCCTCCTATGTTATAGTTGGGCCTGGAGGAAGGGGCAGCAAATACACTAATAATGAAATACGGTGTCATTTTTTCATACTTTTGCACATTAATTGGTTTAATAGTCATCTAATAAAGAGATACACAGCATGTCAAATGATTTATTATTTAAAACTCGGACGTCTTCCCTGGGTTCGGGTTGGAGGGGGTGGGTGGTGGGTAAGGGTAACAGGGGGTCAATTTATTTAAAAAATATTTCTCAAATGAACATTTTGATGAAGGGATTACATTGTATATACTGTGTGGGGTTGAGGGGGATAGGGTGGGGATGGGCGTACGGTAGTGACCTGTGTGAATAAAACATGGGTAGTTTACGGTGGCCGCACCGTCGAATTCGTTCTAGTTCCGTTATATTGTTATATTCCCTATAATATTGAATATTTTTGTTGTATAATAATGTTTGGGAATAAAGCATTTGTCGTCACATGTCATATGGCATTATATGTATTTTGGGAAAGGACCTGGGGAGAAAGGACGCAAATGTACGAGTAGAAACAATACTGGAACACTATTTTGGTGCTAATTTTTACAGGTGCACCATATTAAAAATAGATTGGAGAGACTTTTTACAAGTATACCAAATATATTAAGGATGCACCGGTATAGTATTGATGCACCAGTTATTTTACAGATGCAACGGTAGTTTTATATCAGTGCACGGATACACTAAGGATGCAATGGTAAAACATATCCGTTCACCGATAGAAAAGTACAATTGAACAACAATAATTTATTGGTGCATCTATAAAATATAGATGTTTTCGAGTAATGCGATCATTGTACCGGTATAGTATTGATGCACCAGTTATTTTACAGATGCAACGGTAGTTTTATATCAGTGCACGGATACACTAAGGATGCAATGGTAAAACATATCCGTTCACCGATAGAAAAGTACAATTGAACAACAATAATTTATTGGTGCATCTATAAAATATAGATGTTTTCGAGTAATGCGATCATTGTACCGGTATAGTATTGATGCACCAGTTATTTTACAGATGCAACGGTAGTTTTATATCAGTGCACGGATACACTAAGGATGCAATGGTAAAACATATCCGTTCACCGATAGAAAAGTACAATTGAACAACAATAATTTATTGGTGCATCTATACAATATAGATGTTTTCGAGTAATGCGATCATTGTACCGGTATAGTATTGATGCACCAGTTATTTTACAGATGCAACGGTAGTTTTATATCAGTGCACGGATACACTAAGGATGCAATGGTAAAACATATCCGTTCACCGATAGAAAAGTACAATTGAACAACAATAATTTATTGGTGCATCTATAAAATATAGATGTTTTCGAGTAATGCGATCATTGTACCGGTATAGTATTGATGCACCAGTTATTTTACAGATGCAACGGTAGTTTTATATCAGTGCACGGATACACTAAGGATGCAATGGTAAAACATATACGTTCACCGATAGAAAAGTACAATTGAACAACAATAATTTATTGGTGCATCTATAAAATATAGATGTTTTCGAGTAATGCGATCATTGTACCGGTATAGTATTGATGCACCAGTTATTTTACAGATGCAACGGTAGTTTTATATCAGTGCACGGATACACTAAGGATGCAATGGTAAAACATATCCGTTCACCGATAGAAAAGTACAATTGAACAACAATAATTTATTGTTGCATCTATAAAATATAGATGTTTTCGAGTAATGCGATCATTGTACCGGTATAGTATTGATGCACCAGTTATTTTACAGATGCAACGGTAGTTTTATATCAGTGCACGGATACACTAAGGATGCAATGGTAAAACATATCCGTTCACCGATAGAAAAGTACAATTGAACAACAATAATTTATTGGTGCATCTATAAAATATAGATGTTTTCGAGTAATGCGATCATTGTACCGGTATAGTATTGATGCACCAGTTATTTTACAGATGCAACGGTATTTTTATATCAGTGCACGGATACACTAAGGATGCAATGGTAAAACATATCAGTTCACCGATAGAAAAGTACAATTGAACAACAATAATTTATTGGTGCATCTATAAAATATAGATGTTTTCGAGTAATGCGATCATTGTACCGGTATAGTATTGATGCACCAGTTATTTTACAGATGCAACGGTAGTTTTATATCAGTGCACGGATACACTAAGGATGCAATGGTAAAACATATCCGTTCACCGATAGAAAAGTACAATTGAACAACAATAATTTATTGGTGCATCTATAAAATATAGATGTTTTCGAGTAATGCGATCATTGTACCGGTATAGTATTGATGCACCAGTTATTTTACAGATGCAACGGTAGTTTTATATCAGTGCACGGATACACTAAGGATGCAATGGTAAAACATATCCGTTCACCGATAGAAAAGTACAATTGAACAACAATAATTTATTGGTGCATCTATAAAATATAGATGTTTTCGAGTAATGCGATCATTGTACTGGTATAGTATTGATGCACCAGTTATTTTACAGATGCAGCGGTAGTTTTATATCAGTGCACGGATACACTAAGGATGCAATGGTAAAACATATCCGTTCACCGATAGAAAAGTACAATTGAACAACAATAATTTATTGGTGCATCTATAAAATATAGATGTTTTCGAGTAATGTGATCATTGTACCGATATCTTATTTTATATTTTACTTGTATTTGTGAAAATGGTAGTGTTAGAAACGGTTGGCCCGTTGATAATTATGATTTGACTTTGTGGGGTATTACAGCTAGGTATAAAAATTGAACCAAAAAAGTAGCTTTCACAGAAAACAGTCAATCAAAAATGCATTTTAAAACAAACAAAAAGTACAATGTTAATAAAAAACAAGGCAAGTGACATCACAAACGTAAACGGGTTGACATAGGGATAGCGCCTTGAAACGGTCAGCGGCAAAAAGGCACCTGTGGGTTTAAACCAGATTCTATAGTACACCAAACCTTACCCTATCGTCATCCCAGTAAAACGGGACATTGTATATAAATAAATACTCGCCTGGTTATTTTCCTCTAACAAACATGCTAGTAATAATAGGTAAGATAATAATAACTCATAGATTATCATGTAAGTGTGAATATATACATGTCCAGTAATGCCCCACCAGTATCGGATCTTTTATCCTTACTTGTAAATCGTTACTTACATATGCGTAACCAATAGTCATTTTCACCGCAAGTAGTGGAGACGATCAGCTAGAGACCGTGGAGCAGCTAATACGTAAGACTGCCCTTTCTGCCATTTGTTAAATCCTAAAGTATTTATTATGCAAGAAAAAAAGAGCTACAAACAGAATCAAACCAGAGCTCTTACTACTGCGGGGTATTACGTCACTGATTTAACCAAACTTAGTTATGTTTTTTTTCCATTGTTTTCGCTAGTTCTGTCCAAATTAATATATTATTTAAACTTTAGAATATATATTTTTTTTTTCTTTTTGACACACATACAAATGAGTCGACTTGGGTAAATGTCACGGAGAAATAATTTGGGATTTTTCTGTTATTACTTTAATTCGCTTAAAAACGACAATCACTTTATATCACATAAACATTCGATTACTTTATTTATAAAATAGTAAATAAAGTTAAAAAAATGAAAACAAAATCTTGTACATTTTCCTCAGTTTTATCGTGTTTTCCAGTCTAACAAAAATACTGTTCGTCGTGGAATTTATGTTTGAATACTTTTCTTTCTATCAATGTAATCTTTAGGACTCTAATTTTGAGAGTGAGGTGGCGGAAAACGTTGTTTAAAATAGTTCGTAATCGTCCCCTCCACAATTAGGAATTCGAAAATGGCGTATCGATAAATTGGAATTGTCGAGTATTCGACATGGACATACCTCGACAATTACAATTTCTGTTTTAATTTAAAAAGTATGAATAAACCAGTATTATATACTCCGATTGCTTCCAAACTTTACAGGATACTTACCTATGATGTCAAGATGTGAACATCGTTTCAGCGTCACCGGAGTTATGGCCCTTTATTTTCAAATTTTACGTCAAAATATCTTTTGTGTGTATATCTCCGCCCACAATTTTCAACCGATTGCTTCGAAACTTTACAATATGCTTACCTATGATGTCAAGATGTGCATACTGTTTCGGCGTCAAAATTGACCTAGTATTACCGGACTTATGGCCCTTTCTTCGTCAAATTTAACGTAGAATATCTTGTGTGTCTATCTCCTCCCACGGTTTTTCATAGCTTCTTTTCAAACTTTACAGGATGCTTACCTATGATATCAAAATGTGCATATCGATTCGGCGTCGAAATCGACCCTGTATTAACAGAGTTACGGCCTCTTTTTCGTCAAATGTTACGTTTCATACTGTTTTATACGTTTTCAGTGATAGCACTCGTGTGCCATGGACACATTTCTTATTTTATCTGCTTTTGGTGCACCCTAAAACCTGGTTTAAACCCGAGCCCCATCAAATGTTTTTGCCACTGACCATTGTCCAACAATATCCCTATTGCAGACATTGTTAACATACATACATTGCCTACATTTATGTTTATTTTTGTTGTTTGTTTCCAGACGTGACTATATTCCTTAAATGCTAAATGTCATGTTCGACTTTTGTCGACGTTTATGCCTACTTTTAAACAGGTGAATGTATGAGGACACGATATGGGTAATGCCACTGAAATGTTTACCCACAGTGAATTCTAAACAACATATACATTTAAATATATTTTATTGCCAATATGTAATTTCAAAAGGATTGTGCAATACGTTCTAGCAATATTAATAAACACCCTTTACAACGAATATTATACGTCACACAAAGTTAGAAAATTATATTGGTAAATTAACATAGCTTAATGTCATAGTTAAAGCAAAAGTGGTGAAGAAAAAAATACATGCGTGTCACAAGTGAATAAAACAGAAGTTTAGAAGTGAGATATTGTCGAGCTCGAAGTATCGAATCATATGCACACGTCTGGACTTTTGAAAAGAAATGTTTAAACTGGTTTGCAACAGAAACATGATCCACATCCGGGATAATTGGCGTTATTTCCAAATGTCATTGTATTTCCTTTAGATCTGCAAACGTTTTCCTCTGAACTGTATGGAATTCGCCTTCTATCTTCTAGAGTCCAATTGTAGCAATTCCAATTAACTAAAATATAAAATATACGTGTTTATATTGTCTTAGTAATAATAATGTACATTGCAAAACTGTTCCGCAGATTTGAGGCGAAGCTCCAATTTTCTAACTAATATTGCAAAATATTACAAACACAAGAATACGTATAATATCTCAGTGGCAAAATATGCATTTTCTCGATATACGTAAATAGCCATCGAGAAAATTTGAGAAATGGTGTCTATAAGTGCAAAATCAGCGACAACATACTCAAAAATTGGTGTTGATTATTCGGAAATTATAATTCAATCATTTATAGCAGAGAAACTGTAGGCATTAAATTCTATCTTACCTGGTTTACAACAGAAGCACGACCCACATCCAGGATAATTCCGGTTGTTACCAAATGTCATTGTATATCCTCTCGCTCTACAAACGTTTTCCTCTGAACTGTATCGAATTCGCCTTCTGTCTTCCGCTGTCCATTGGACTCCAATGGTGGCAACTCCATCCGCTTGAAACAACTGGTTCCAATATAAATAGAAATATTTAGGAAACTAAGGTATAAGAAGAGATACCGATGCTAGACATCAGTATTAATTAACTGTATAAGTGTTAACAGATTCATCGACACCATTTTCCGTAACTGGTAAATATTGCCCGAAATCGATATTGTCGATGCTTATTATCTGGCCAAGGTAATAACATTGAGCTTGACACCTTTTCTTTCCTAACTTATTAGCTTGGTAGTTTATGCACTTTAGAGAAAGTATGACTATTTTCGAAAGAAAATAAAATTTTCAAAATATAATGTTTTTTCAGTCGTCCGTTTAAGACAACATGCTATTAAATGCAAACATCACTTTGGCTTTATGACATATACTGGAACGAAAAAGAAACGCAACTCCGGAATTTCCGCTATATATAGTATGTACAATATGCTGCTGTTAGTCCAATGGTACATGGCTACGTAATACCTTTCCTTTCTGAAAAAATGATGACTAAAACAACTCATAACACAGCAAATAATTGACTGAGTACGCGTTTGGCTCAAGCATGTGAGCAAACTTAGGATGCACAATTTTGCAAACTCTTTACGTTATATACGAGCCTGAACTGGCTCAATGTTTCAAACAGGAACTTCAACATTTATGAATTTCTTGTTACAAAGTGTACTGTGATTAAAACGTCTACAACAACACAGTTGTGTCCTTTCTCTAACTGAAACTTTTTTTTAAACAAAACGCTTTGGGATTTCTTTGGAATATTATGTGAATTAAGTGTGCAGTAAAAAAAATACAATATATCTTGCGGAAAATCCCGAGTTGCGTTTCTTTGTATGTACATGTAGTACATGCATAACACGCAGTTATGTTTATTGAGTTTAGGTATACGCCTAGCTGTCTGAATTTTATAATTAATTTCAATTTGAGTGTTCTTCATAAACTTATTAATATACATGGTCGAAATACATATTCTGAAACTGCACCGAAATCAATCTCATTAAAATCAGACCCTTTATCACGCTACCATACTTTTCGCTACTAAGGATCTGACAACGCTGCCAATTACTTTCAGCCTACAAAAGTGTTCGATATTGTCAGCTTTACTGCGCATGTCGCGTTTTAATATAACGCTCGTTTGTGTTGTTTTGCTACATGATGCACTCCCTTTAAGGAGCACACAGACAACATTTCCGCCATGAAATGCAAATGAATTCGTTAATAGATTTTCAGGAAAGAGAGGGCTTGTGAAAAGTGTTGATTAAGCCGACCAGAAATAAATTCAGTCGGAAACACCATTTTCTTATTATATATTCTAAACTTCAAAATCTCGTATTAATCAAATTCAGAACTCTAAATTTGAATATCAAAAATCTCTATATTATAGTCTACCACAGATAACAAAATCCTAATTCTTAGTACGTATCTTACACATAACATACTGGCTCACGACGAGTTCATAATTTAGAAAACATGCGTGAAATAATGTTAAATATGATTGATTGCATCGTAGCGTAAAGACATAACTATCTAAATAAGGTAAATACTTACCAAATAAACACGCTAACAGCACACAAACAAATACATGACATTTCAATGAAGTCATCTTGGACCGCTTCACTTAATTTCTGTAACTTACAAACGTTTACAAATGTTAACAAATACAGTATTAAATCCCCGGTGTCAATGACCTGTTAGAAGGCGGCTGTACTTTTATACTCACCGATACGCCAGACATCCGCATTCACTGTACGATACGTGGTACAGTGTAATAGTTTTTGCACAACGCAGTGTTTAAAACATGGTGGACGGAATAACCAGTCGGAGGTAAGCGCTTTTCTAATCTAATTGTATTTCAGTATATAGGCACGGATAAAGCATGGTCTCAGTCAGTATAGTATATGCTGAAATGTCGATTGTTGCCCCAATCAATCCACAAATAGACGTTTGAACATTAACAATATTTGTATAAAAATAAATGAAGCGACATCGGACACATGTTTCACATCTTGTCAAAAACTATTAACGGGACATTCTGTATTGTTTTAACAAGATAATCCAATTATTACTGTAAACTGTTGACCAACAAAAGCGAGTCCTTAATATGTTTCCAGTAAGATAGACAATTTAGTGAGATTAGAGATTAGACACATTTTCTGATACAATTTAAAACAGATTAGTGACATTAACTATATTTTTCGACTTTTGATAAATATTGTTATATATTTTACAATTACGATTTTTTCTTAAAATTGTGAGTTATACATAGAATCATTTGAAACAATATGTGACAGAAACGTGATCTGTATCAGCACTAACACATACTTCTATCTTAAAATGCTCCTTAATACAAATAGTAAACCAGTGTCTTAATTTGGGTTTATTTGTGTTTGTTTACATGTCACACAACTGCTTTATGGGTCGCATATATAACTACTGGTACAGTTGATCTTTATAAAACGAACATGTAAACCACATATGTTACATCATGGAAATGCTATTTAATAGTTCAGGACAAACGTAATGCAAACAATATCTGCTGGTACAACAACTTAGACTTCTGCAAGTCGAGGTTCTGAAATTGTGACAATTATTAAAATGTTCCTGTATATAAGGAATGTGAACATGTTAAGAAAAATATATAAAATAACCCAAAGTTGTCGTTATGAAAAATGTGGAAAGATGAAAATGGAGAAAGAAGATACAGAGGTCGACAAGAAGGCAGAACACAGCCATAAAACAAGCAGTTTAAGCAACCAAAAGACGGAATACATATACTGTCATGGAACAAAAGTGTGGGTCTAAACGAAAATTACTAATTTAGTACATACAAATAAGCCGAACATGAAATGTAGCAAATGTTACAGAGCTCATTCAAACAAAGATAAATAAAAACAACTGTTGCGACACCATCAGCATACACGTGATTACAACAGGTGATACATGTAACGGTCAGTAATTAACAGGAGATTGGTGGTTTAAACCAGATTCTAGAGCGTACCAAACCTAACTCTTACCCTATTGTCATCCCTGTTAACGGGACAGTGCAAATGAGGATTTCCCCGCCAGGCTATCTATCAAACCAGCACTAATACTTAAAACAAAATTATGACCATGAATATATGAATCTAAAACAACAATGCCATAGAAAGCAATACAATATGTACCTAATGACTTGGCAGAACAACTAGATAATAACCACCAAGGGCACGACACGACAAGAGTGAAGACAAAGATTAAAAGTCATTGTGTTTAGGAATAATGTAGACGTCATCATATAATCCCATTCTGTCTGGCCATCGCATAAGTCTAAATGAGCCAACCTCTTAACAATGCAGTGCGTTGCAAGACGATAATGTAATATACTCTTTATATAAACTTTCAAGCAAGTTTTAAAAAGTTTGCATGAATGCAAGTCTGGCCAATCACCATCCACTTCTCAATCGCAAAATGAAATCAATCCAAACATAGAAACTTTTGTCACTGTTAAAATCCAATGCAATACAATATCTGAACTGCATTTTGCCGGCGTAAGACCTATTCAACTATTGGTAATGAACAAAACCAGTCACATGTCTTAAATGAGCAGGTGAAGTTTGTCCTTACACTCCCAGTGATCATTGAAGTCTTTCCACCATTTGGACTTGACTGATACATGATACTTTTTATCCTAGAACAAAGCTTATAACATAATATCAATTAAAAATAAGCGGTATCAGAACATCTTAAGCTGATAAAGACTAAGTATTTTCTTGCAGCTATGATGAGGCTGATATGAAACTCTTTAAACCCTCTCCCCTGTTAAACGTACCAGACTGTGAAATTGTTTACGTCCGGATTTACAAAATACAACTCGTTTTATGTTTAAAGAGTCTTATGTTTAAAGAGGCCCGTAACCAGAGAGGCAAAAACACAAGAATAACAATCTGATTGCTTATCGGCACTAAATATAATTTAAATGTGTTGTGTATTCTATGACCCTATGACTTTCTAGAGGACACCTTCAATGTATGAAGCAACGATAAGACCTAAGGTATTAGTGTCTCTAAATGAGACCCTATGACTTTCTAGAGGACACCTTCAATGTATGAAACAGCGATAAGACCTCAGGTATTAGTGGTCTCTAAATGAGATTCTATGACTTCCTAGAGGACACCTTTAATGTATGAAGCAGCGATAAGACCTAAGGTATTAGTGGTCTCTAAATGAGATTCTATGACTTTCCAGAGGACACCTTCAATGTATGAAGCAGCGATAAGACCTAAGGTATTAGTGGTCTCTAAATGAGACCCTATGACTTTCTAGAGGACACCTTCAATGTATGAAGCAGCGATAAGACCTAAGGTATTAGTGGTCTCTAAATGAGACCCTATGACTTTCTAGAGGGCACCTTCAATGTATGAAGCAGCGATAAGACCTAAGGTATTAGTGGCCTCAAAATGAGACCCTATGACTTTCTAGAGGACACCTTCAATGTATGAAGCAGCGATAAGACCTAAGGTATTAGTGGTCTCTAACTGAGACCCTATGACTTTCTAGAGGGCACCTTCAATGTATGAAGCAGCGATAAGACCTAAGGTATTAGTGGTCTCTAAATGAGACCCTATGCCTTTCTAGAGGACACCTTCAATGTATGAAGCAACGATAAGACCTAAGGTATTAGTGGTCTCTAAATGAGACCCTATGACTTTCTAGAGGACACCTTCAATGTATGAAGCGGCGATAAGACCTAAGGTATTAGTGGTCTCTAAATGAGACCCTATGACTTTCTAGAGGACACCTTTTATGTATGAAGCAGCGATAAGACCTAAGGTATTAGTGGTCTCTAAATGAGACCCTATGACTTTCTAGAGGACACCTTTTATGTATGAAGCAGCGATAAGACCTAAGGTATTAGTGGTCTCTTAATGAGACCCTATGACTTTCTAGAGGGCACCTTCAATGTATGAAGCAACGATAAGACCTAAGGTATTAGTGGTCTCTAAATGAGACCCTATGACTTTCTAGAGGACACCTTTTATGTATGAAGCAGCGATAAGACCTAAGGTATTAGTGGTCTCTTAATGAGACCCTATGACTTTCTAGAGGACACCTTCAGCTTATGAAGCATAATACCTAATAGGGCTAAATATCAGAGATAGTATGTTCTAAAAATAAATTAAAACGGTCAATTATTTCGGACAAACAGTTCATTACTTACATGATATATATACACGTTTATGGGTTTATTATGTCAAACATCGTCTTGACGTCACTGAGATTTAGCCCAGAGTTATCCCTATTCAGGTGTACAAGGTCACTTATGTCTTTGTAGTGGAGTTTTTCTATGCATGAAGCAATCAAATGACCTAACTTAGTATTATGTATTAGTTCCTTCTAAATGTGACCCTAGGTCGCTCTGGAGGAGCTTTTCAATGTATGAAGCAAGCATAAGGCAAAGCTCAGTATAATGTATTAGGTCCTCTAAATGTGACACTGGGTCCCGCTGGAGGAGCTTTACACTCAGTATAATGTATTAAGTCCTCTAAATTTGTTATTAGGTCCCCCTGGAGGAGCTTTTCAATGTATGAAGCAAGCATAAGGCCTAACTCAGTATAATGTATTAGGTCCCTCAAAATGTGACAATGGGTCCCTCTGGAGGAGCTTTACACTCCGTATAATGTATTAGGTCCCTTTAAATGTGACACTAGGCCCCTCTGGGGGAGCTTTTCAATGTATGAAGCAAGCATCAGGCCTAACTCAGTATAATGTATTAGGTCCCTTTAAATGTGACCCTAGGTCCCCCTGGGGGAGCTTTTCAATGTAAGAAGCAAGCAAAAGGCCTAACTCAGTATAATGTATTAGGTCCCTCTATATGTGACCCTAGGTCCCCCTGGGGGAGCTTCTTTCAATGTATGAAGCAAGCATAAGACCTAACAATATAATGTATTAGGTCCCTCTAAATGTGACACTAGGTCCATCTGAAGGAGCTATTCAATGTATGAAGCAAGCATAAGGCCTAACTCAGTATAATGTATTAGGTCCATCTAAATGTGACACTAGATCCCTCTGGATGAGCTTTTCAATGTATGAAGCAAGCATAAGGCCTCACTTAGTATAATGTATTAGGTCCCTCTAAATGTGACATTAGGTCCCTCTGAAGGAGCTCTTCAATGTATGAAGCAAGCATAAGGCCTAACCCAGTATAATGTATTAGGTCCCTCTAAATGTGACACTAGGTCCCATTGCAGGAGCTTTCCAATGTATGAAGCAAGCATAAGGCCTAACTTAGTATAATGTATTAGGTCCCTCTAAATGTGACCTTAGGTCCCTCTGGAGGAGCTTTTCAATGTATGAAGCAAGCATAAGGCATAGCTCAGTATAATGTATTAATTCCTCTAAATGTGTTATTAGGTCCCTCTGGAGGAGTTTTTCAATGTATGAAGCAAGCATAAGGCCTAACTCAGTATTATGTATTAGGTCCCTCTAAATGTGATACCAGGCCCCCCCCCCCCCCCCCCCCCCCGGAAAAGCTTTTCAATGTATGAAGCAAGCACAAGGCCTAATATAGTATAATGTATTAGGTCCTCTAAATGTGACACTGGGTCCCGCCGGAGGAGCTTTACACTCAGTATAATGTATTAGGTCCTCTAAATGTGTTATTAGGTCCCCCTGGAGGAGCTTTTCAAGGTATGAAGCAAGCATAAGGCCTAACTCAGTATAATGTATTAGGTCCCTCAAAATGTGACACTGGGTCCCTCTGTAGGAGCTTTACACTCCGTATAATGTATTAGGTCCCTTTAAATGTGACACTAGGCCCCTCTGGGGGAGTTTTTTAATGTATGAAGCAAGCATCAGGCCTAACTCAGTATAATGTATTAGGTCCCTTTAAATGTGACACTAGGTCCCATTGCAGGAGCTTTTCAATGTATGAAGCAAGCAAAAGGCCTAACTCAGTATAATGTATTAGGTCCCTCTATATGTGACCCTAGGTCCCCCTTGGGGAGCTTCTTTCAATGTATGAAGCAAGCATAATACCTAAATCAATATAATGTATTAGGTCCCTCTAAATGTGACACTAGGTCCCTCTGAAGGAGCATTTCAATGTATGAAGCAAGCATAAGGCCTAACTCAGTATAATGTATTAGGTCCCTCTAAATGTGACACTAGATCCCTCTGGATGAGCTTTTCAATGTATGAAGCAAGCATAAGGCCTCACTTAGTATAATGTATTAGGTCCCTCTAAATGTGACATTAGGTCCCTCTGGAGGAGCTCTTCAATGTATCTAAGCAAGCATAAGACCTAACCCAGTATAATGTATTAGGTCCCTCTAAAGGTGACACTATGTCCCATTGCAGGAGCTTTTCAATTGTATGAAGCAAGCAAAAGGCCTAACTCAGTATAATTTATTAGGTCCCTCTATATGTGACCCTAGGTCCCCCTGGGGGAGCTTTCTTCAATGTATGAAGCAAGCATAAGACCTAACTCAATATATGTATTAGGTCCCTCTAAATGTGACACTAGGTCCCTCTGAAGGAGCTTTTCAATGTATGAAGCAAGCATAAGGCCTCACTTAGTATAATGTATTAGGTCCCTCTAAATGTGACATTAGATCCCTCTGGAGGGAGCTCTTCAATGTATGAAGCAAGCATAAGGCCTAACCCAGTATAATGTCTTAGGTCCCTCTAAATGTGACACTAGGTCCATTGCAGGAGCTTTCAATGTATGAAAGCAAGCATAAGGCATAGCTCAGTATAATGTATTAATTCCTCTCAATGTGTATTAGGTCCCTCTGGATGAGTTTTTCAATGTATGAAGCAAGCATAAGGCCTAACTCAGTATTATGTATTAGGTCCCTATAAATGTGATACCAGGCCCCCCCCCCCCCGGAAAGCTTTTCAATGTATGAAGCAGCACAAGGCCTAACTTAGTATAATGTAATAGGTCCTCTAAATGTGACACTGGGTCCCGCTGGAGGAGCTTTACACTCAGTATAAATGTATTATGTCCACTAAATTGTTCTTAGGTCCCCTGGAGGAGCTTTTCAATGTATGAAGCAAGCATAAGGCCTAACTCAGTATAATGTATTAGGTCCCTCAAAATGTGACACTGGTCCCTCTGAGGAGCTTTACACTCCGTATAATGTATTAGGTCCCTTTAAATGTGACATTAGGCCCCTCTGGGGGAGCTTTTCAATGTATGAAGCAAGCATCAGGCCTAACTCAGTATAATGTATTAGGTCCCTTTAAATGTGACACTAGTCCCATTGCAGTAGCTTTTCAATGTAGAAGCAAGCAAAAGGCCTAACTCAGTATAATGTATTAGGTCCCTCTATATGTGACCCTAGGTCCCCCTGGGGAAGCTTCTTTCAATGTATGAAGCAAGCATAAGACCTAACTCAATATAATGTATTAGGTCCCTCTAAATGTGACACTAGTCCCTCTGAAGGAGCTTTTCAATGTATGAAGCAAGCATAAGGCCTAACTCAGGTATAATGTATTAGGTCCCTCTAAATGTGACACTAGATCCCTCTGGATGAGCTTTTCAATGTATGAAGCAAGCACCAAGGCCTCACTTAGGTATAATGTATTAAGGTCCCTCTAAATGTGACATTAGGTCACTCTGGAGGAGCTCTCCAATGTATGAAGCAAGCATAAGACCTAACTCAATATAATGTATTAGGTCCCTCTAAATGTGACACTAGGTCCCTCTGAAGGAGCTTTTCAATGTATGAAGCAAGCATAAGGCCTAACTCAGTATAATGTATTAGGTCCTCTAAATGTGACACTAGATCCCTCTGGATGAGCTTTTCAATGTATGAAGCAAGCATAAGGCCTCACTTAGTATAATGTATTAGGTCCCTCTAAATGTGACATCAGGTCCCTCTGGAGGAGCTCTCAATGTATGAATCAAGCATAAGGCCTAACCCAGGTAGAATGTATTAGGTCCCTCTAAATGTGACACTAGGTCCCATTGCAGGAGCTTTTCAATGTATGAAGCAAGCAAAAGGCCTAACTCAGTATAATGTATTAGGTCCCTCTATATGTGACTCTAGGTCAACCTGGGGGAGCTTCTTTCAATGTATGAAGCAAGCATAAGACCTAACTCAATATAATGTATTAGGTCCCTCTAAATGTGACAGTAGGTCCCTCTGAAGGAGCTTTTCTATGTATGAAGCTAGCATAAGGCCTAACTCAGTATAATGTATTAGGTCCATCTAAATGTGACACTAGGATCCCTCTGGATGAGCTTTTCAATGTATGAAGCAAGCATAAGGCCTCACTTAGTATAATGTAATAGGTCCCTCTAAATGTGACTATTAGGTCCCTCTGGAGGGGAGCTCTTCAATGTATGAAGCAAGCATAAGGCCTAACCCAGTATAATGTATTAGGCTCCCTCTAAATGTGACACTAGGTCCCATTGCAGGAGCTTTCCAATGTATGAAGCAAGCATAAGGCCTAACTCAGTATAATGTATTAGGTCCCTCTAAATGTGACCTTAGGTCCCTCTGGAAGAGCTTTTCAATGTATGAAGCAAGTATAAGGCATAGCTCAGTATAATGTATTAATTCCTCTAAATGTGTTATTAGGTCCCTCTGGAGGAGTTTTTCAATGTATGAAGCAAGCATAAGGCCTAACTCAGTATTATGTATTAGGTCCCTCTAAATGTGATACCAGCCCCCCCCCCCCCCCCCCGGAAAAGCTTTTCAATGTATGAGCAAGCACAAGGCCCTAATATAGTATAATGTATTAGGTCCTCTAAATGTGACACTGGGTCCCGCTGGAGGAGCTTTACACTCAGTATAATGTATTAGGTCCGCTAAATTTGTTATTAGGTCCCCCTGGAGGTGCTTTTCAATGTATGAAGCAAGCAAAAGGCCTAACTCAGTATAATGTATTAGGTCCCTCTATATGTGACCCTAGGTCCCCCTGGGGGAGCTTCTTTCAATGTAAGAAGCAAGCATAAGACCTAACTCAATATAATGTATTAGGTCCCTCTAATGTGACATTAGGTCCCTCTGAAGGAGCTTTTCAATGTATGAAGCAAGCATAGGCCTAACTCAGTGTAATGTATTAGGTCCCTCTAAATGTGACACTAGATCCCTCTGGATGAGCTTTTCAATGTATGAAGCAAGCATAAGGCCTCACTAAGTATAATGTATTAGGTCCCTCTAAATGTGACATTAGGTCCCTCTGGAGGAGCTCTTCAATGTATGAAGCAAGCATAAGGCCTAACCCAGTATAATGTATAAGGTCCTCTAAATGTGACACTAGGTCCCATTGCAGGAGCTTTTCAATGTATTGAAGCAAGCAAAAGGCCTAACTCAGTATAATGTATTAGGTCCCTCTATATGTGACACTAGGTCCCCCTGGGGGAGCTTCTTTCAATGTATGAAGCAAGCATAAGACCTAACTCAATATAATGTATTAGGTCCCTCTAAATGTGACACTAGGTCCCTCTGAAGGAGCTTTTCAATGTATGAAGCCAGCATAAAGCCTAACTCAGTATTATGTATTAGGTCCCTCTAAATGTGATACCAGGCCCCGCCCCCCCCCTCCCCCCCACGGAAAAGCTTTTCAATGTATGAAGCAAGCACAAGGCCTAACTTAGTATAATGTATAGGTCCTCTAAATGTGACACTGGGTCCCGCTGGAGGAGCTTTACACTCAGTATAATGTATTATGTCCCCTAAATTTGTTATTAGGTCCCCCTGGAGGAGCTTTTCAATGTATGAAGCGAGCATAAGGCCTAACTCAGTATAATGTATTAGGTCCCTCAAAATGTGACACTGGGTCCCTCTGGAGGAGCTTTACACTCCGTATAATGTATTAGGTCCCTTTAAATGTGCATTAGGCCCCTCTGGGGAGCTTTTCAATGTATGAAGCAAGCATCAGGCCTAACTCAGTATAATGTATTAGGTCCCTTTAAATGTGACACTAGGTCCCATTGCAGAACTTTCAATGTATGAAGCAAGCAAAAGGCCTAACTCAGTATAATGTATTAGGTCCCTCTATATGTGACCCTAGGTCCCCTGGGGGAGCTTCTTTCAATGTATGAAGCAAGCATAAGACCTAACTCAATATATTGTATTAGGTCCCTCTAAATGTGACACTAGGACCCTCTGAAGGAGCTTTTCAAGTATGAAGCAAGCATAAGGCCTTACTCAGTATAATGTATTAGGTCCCTCTAAATGTGACACTAGATCCCTCTGGATGGGCTTTTCAATGTATGAAGCAAGCATAAGCCTCACTTAGTATAATGTATTAGGTCCCTCTAAATGTGACATTAGGTCCCTCTGGAGGAGCTCTTCAATGATGAAACAAGCATAAGACCTAACTCAATATAATGTATTAGGTCCCTCTAAATGTGACTCTAGGTCCCTCTGAAGGAGCTTTTCAATGTATGAAGCAAGCATAAGGCCTAACTCAGTATAATGTATTAGGTCCCTCTAAATGTGACACTAGATCCCTCTGGATGAGCTTTTCAATGTATGAAGCAAGCATAAGGCTCACTTATATAATGTATTAAGTCCTCTAAATGTGACATTAGGTCCCTCTGGAGGAGCTCTTCAATGTATAAAGCAAGCATAAGGCGTAACCCAGTATAATGTATTAGGTCCCTCTAAATGTGACACTAGGTCCTATTGCAGGAGCTTTTCAATGTATGAAGCAAGCAAAAGGCCTAACTCAGTATAATGTATTAGGTCCTTCTATATGTCACCCTAGGTCCCCCTGGGGAGCTTCTTTCAATGTATGAAGCAAGCATAAGACCTAACTCAATATAATGTATTAGGTCCCTCTAAATGTGACAGTAGGTCCCTCTGAAGGAGCTTTTCAATGTATGAAGCAAGCATAAGGCCTAACTCAGTATAATGTATTAGGTCCCTCTAAATGTGACACTAGATCCTCTGGATGAGCTTTTCAATGTATGAAGCAAGCATAAGGCCTCACTTAGTATAATGTATTAGGTCCCTCTAAATGTGACATTATGTCCCTCTGGAGTAGCTCTTCAATGTATGAAGCAAGCATAAGGCCTAACTCAATATAATGTATTAGGTCCCTCTAAATGTGACACTAGGTCCCTCTGAAGGAGCTTTCAATGTATGAAGCAAGCATAAGGCCTAACTCAGTATAATGTATTAGGTCCCTCTAAATGTGACACTTGATCCCTCTGGATGAGCTTTTCAATGTATGAAGCAAGCATAAGGCCTCACTTAGTATAATGTATTAGTTCCCTCTAAATGTGACCTTAGGTCCCTCTGGAGGAGTTTTTCAATGTATGAAGCAAGCATAAGGCCTAACTCAGTATTATGTATTAGGTCCCTCTAAATGTGATACACCACCCCCCCCCCCCCCCCCCCCCCCCCCCCCCCCCCCCCCCCCCCCCCCCCCCCCCCGGAAAAGCTTTTCAATGTATGAAGCAAGCACAAGGCCTAATATAGTATAATGTATTAGGTCCTCTAAATGTGACACTGGGTCCCGCTGGAGGAGCTTTACACTCAGTATAATGTATTAGGTCCGCTAAATTTGTTATTAGGTCCCCCTGGAGGAACTTTTAAATGTATGAAGCAAGCATAAGGCCTAACTCAGTATAATGTATTAGGTCCCTCTAAATGTGACACTAGGTCCCTCTGAAGGAGCTTTTCAATGTATGAAGCAAGCATAAGGCCTAACTCAGTATAATGCATTAGGTCCCTCTAAATGTGACACTAGATCCCTCTGGATGAGCTTTTCAATGTATGAAGCAAGCATAAGGCCTAACTTAGTATAATATATTAGGTCCCTCTAAATGTGACCCTAGGCCCCTCTGGAGGAGCTTTTCAATGTATGAATAAGCGTAAGGCCTAACTCAGTATAATGTATTAGGTCCCTCAAAATGTGAAACTAGGTCCCTCTGGAGGAGCTTTTCAATGTATGAAGCAAGCATAAGACCTAACTCAATATAATGTATTAGGTCCCTCTAAATGTGACACTAGGTCCCTCTGAAGGAGCATTTCAATGTATGAAGCAAGCATAAGGCCTAACTCAGTATAATGTATTAGGTCCCTCTAAATGTGACACTAGATCCCTCTGGATGAGCTTTTCAATGTATGAAGCAAGCATAAGGCCTCACTTAGTATAATGTATTAGGTCCCTCTAAATGTGACATTAGGTCCCTCTGGAGGAGCTCTTTAATGTATGAAGCAAGCATAAGGCCTAACCCGGTATAATGTATTAGGTCCCTCTAAATGTGACACTAGGTCCCATTGCAGGAGCTTTTCAATGTATGAAGCAAGCAAAAGGCCTAACACAGTATAATATATTAGGTCCCTCTATATGTGACCCTAGGTCCCCCTGGGGGAGCTTCTTTCAATGTATGAAGCAAGAATAAGACCTAACTCAATATAATGTATTAGGTCCCTCTAAATGTGACAGTAGGTCCCTCTGAAGGAGCTTTTCAATGTATGAAGCAAGCATAA
>JAWPHD010024437.1:0-19195 GCA_037043455.1 Cyrtodaria siliqua | reverse complement strand
TCATTAAACGTTTAAACATTTACCCGAGGAATTTAAAAACAAACTGGTCGTTTTTATTCTGTGTATGTTCAGTAATTTAGAAATGGATTAAAGTAGACGTTTAAACATTTAGCACAGGAATTTAAAAACAAACTTGATGACAGTAGGGTAAGTGTGAGGTTTGGTGCACCCTCGAACCGGTTTAAACCCCCAGTGACCTACTTTGCCACTGACCGTTCCAAGGCGGTAGCCCTATTGTCAATCCTTTTGTGTTTGTGATGTCGTTTGTATTTTTTATTACTTTTGCCTTTTCGTTTGTCTGTTTGCGTGTTTGTTTTTGTGTTTTGTGGTTGACTGTCGTCCTTGAATGCTGCTTTCCCTGTCCGATTTTTTCAACCTTCTTTGTGTTTTTTTTATTCTGTGTAATTTCAGTAATTCGGAAATGGATTTTTTTTTGTATTTTAAGGGACACATTGATTGTTTATTATTAAGCATTTCCATTAGCACCTCGATTTATTATACCTGTATCATGTTGACTTAAAACTGCCTGCATTATAATCAAATACAAAATTGAGAATTCGATTGTCATCGTTATGCTACTTTTTGAAAAAAATAAAAATAATTATATTATTGGCACAATATAATATATAGTTATTTGAACCATTCTAATATTTATGATTACAACAATGCAAGTTATAATAAAAAACTAACGGGAATCCACGAGTTTTGAACAAAATCAATATTGCCATGCTTTAAGTAAGATAATATTGCAGAAATAGATATAAAAACAGAAATCAGTACATGCTATTTATTTAATAACCGGACTGATTATATAATCCATGTATTTGCCTATAGAATGAATGCATATTGTTTAACGACTCATCAACACAGTATTATAGGGTATTTACAGGCGCCCCGGAGGGATGGGAAGGATATATAGGAATCCAGGAATCTGCGCCCTACTCTTACTAATGAATGGTTCTTTAACGTGCTCGGTGGATAGAAAATGGATCTATTCCGAGCGGTCTGTCTTATTCATGATCCCCCCCCCTCCCCCCCCCCCCCCCCCCCCCCCCACACACACACACACCCCGCTATCCATATGCTAATAAAACGTTTCTTGCCCACGAACACACTGACAAAACTCAGTTGCACCGATGATGTTTGAACACAGTACCTCTAGATTTCAAGTTCAGTTTGCCTATATAGAGATTTCAAGTTCAGTTTGCCTATATAGAAACTGTATAAACGTATACTGTACTGGTTGGTTACAATTTACTTGCAATTTCAGTTATGTTTATGAATCACTAGTATATAACATATGATTTGAGATAGGAGTGGGGACGCAACTTTAAAAAAATATATATATATTTTGAGGTGAGGTCGGGGAAAGCGCCGGCAGCGTCCCCGCCTGAATCCGCCCATGGTTAAAGCCTTGACTTTGTATAGGATAGAGGCTATGAAGAGAAATCTTCACCATTAAGAAACCGAAATGGAGGGAGCGTAGCGACCGACCGCGGTTTCTTAGTGGTGAAGATTTCTCTTATAGACTCTATCCGGCTTAGTGTTTATTATTATTATTATTATTATTATCATTACAACACATTATAAGTGTGTCGTTTAACATCTTAATACATACGAAACGACATACGAAACGGGTAGGTATAAAATGCTGACTAATATGCGCGGACTAGCGGACTGCGGACCTGTATGGTATGAAATGCGGACTGGTATTTTGCGGACCATGTAAATAGATGGGACAAATAATACAAATATTCTAATTCTGGTCAGCAAATATTAAAGTTAGACGCTCTTAAAACAAAATAAGTATGTGATGTATGGTAATGGTCATTTGAAAATAGAGTTGCATGAAAAAATTTCAACTGACAGTTGTA
The DNA here is from genome assembly GCA_037043455.1 of Cyrtodaria siliqua. Taxonomy (NCBI): domain Eukaryota; kingdom Metazoa; phylum Mollusca; class Bivalvia; order Adapedonta; family Hiatellidae; genus Cyrtodaria; species Cyrtodaria siliqua. The sequence continues at coordinate 17,321 of JAWPHD010024437.1, read as the reverse complement.
ATTAGGTTCAATTGATGTTTAAAGCAAAATAGATATACATATATTTATTTATTTTTTTAAAAAAAGTTAATGCCGTGAACAAATATATTCATGTTTTAAATTATGTAAACTATAATAGTCTTGTAATTTTCTAATTAAGTACGAATACAATTAGAAATTGTGTTGTATTAAACCATGTTAATTGATTGATATATTACAAAGTTTATATTGCAATTTGATTTTAATCTTATATATCTGTGAATGCTTCAATACATACGAACACAATAAATAATAGTGTTATGTTTTGAGTATTTTACTCTTTTAGCTATGTATTCTCCAAATAATGAAATATTTGATTAAAAAACAAGTAGTTTTCTTCTACGTCCATTATATGGGCTGGATTCTTATATATAGAATGTAAGTAGTGTGAAAGTGGGGAGAGTAATTAGGTATGAAAGCACTAATTACTTTCCCCATAGACACCAATGTTAAAGTGCCACATATTAATGATTTGCTGCAAATTCAACTCAAGTATGGATAATGCAGCAGTGTAATGTTCATATTGAAAACTTTTTTTTTTCCACTTGAAAAATCACCAGAAAACGTGGGGTCACAACTTGAGACATGTAAGAAAGTTTTTGTTTGTTTACTAAACAGGTCAAGGGTACAGCTTTTTTATTGATCGACTGTTTTCATTGCTCACAAAGTGTAAGCATAGAGTCTAAATTTTGAAAATGTTCATCAGTGATCCAGTAAAAACTATTAATACGCTTCTTGTACATATAATCACAAAATCGAATAGAAATGGGTAGTTTTCCCCTACTTATAATGCCCATTTCCATCGCAAAAGGAGGGTTTACTTTTGAAAAATCGTGATCCTTTTGACATTAAATTGGTTGTCTTTAACGATGTGATTTTATCAAAAGCTTTTCCCCATGATTACATTTCAATATACACCTACTGAGAACCTTGTGTTATATGTGATATTTCATAAAAAAAAATGGATGCTTCTACCTATTAAAAAAAGTCACGCGTTGATTTTGATTGCCGATTATTGATAATATCACACACCTGTATTTAAAATGAAAATAATATTTGTGTCATCATGGTGTTGAACTTTTTTGAATTATTAGTTGAATTTTAATTAGATAAATTGATAGGTGCTTTAAATTATCATCAATTCTAATACATCCGCACTATATAGCCTAGTTTAAAATATCCCGTTATATTCAACGAATCACACCCGTAATTTCTACATGAAAATCATGTTTTTCACATTCTACATTCATATGTTGATTATGCAGTGTGTTTGTAAGAGACGTCAACATTGAATAAATATATATTATCATTAATTCGTGTTGGTTGTGATTTGTTTAATCTAAATTAATAACAACTCAATTTGGATTACACATATTTTATTAGAGGTTTACAACTTTGATTATTATGAGACACAATCATTCTTTTTACAATAGGGATAAATGCCTAAATATTCTCCGGGACGGGTGAGTGCCATAGATGCCAGGTTGCTATCAAGAAAAGGTCTGTAAATTAGTTTGACCAAAGACACAAGCTATCCGAAAATCTACTTGAGAAGTTCTGAAAAGCCTCCTCTAAAAAGTCGAACATTTTGTCAACAAACTATATTATATAATATAGTTTGTTGACAAAATTTTCGACTTTTTAGAGGAGGCTTTTCAGAACTTTTCAAGTAGATTTTCGGATAGGTTGTGTCTTTGGTCATACTAATTTACAGACCTTTTCTTGATAGCAACCTGGCACCTATGGTGAGTGCCTGTGAAAAGGGTGCAGCGGGGCGAATATGGGACATAAGGGACCATGGACAAAAGGGACCAGACAAAAGGGACCACATTTTGGGACAAAAGGGACCACCTCAAGTTATGGGACAAATGGGACCATAGTTTTATTTTTGTATTTTATACAATCATTGAATTAAGAAGCTGGATTATAAATGCAATCAGTTATCCATCTTTATGAAATGGCTATTTAAACAATTTCTATTATAAGAACTCACAAATGACATGTGTATACTACTAGTAAAACAAATAAATAATTGTTTTTTTTTTGCATACCTTTATATAAACAGATCCTGGCTTTAAATATCCTTAAAATATCCATATTATGGGAACAATTTTACAAACAAATAATTCCACATCATACACATAGACACATACTACAAATGAAATTGAAATACTATTTTCACATGCATGCAGCTTGTTTTTCTCACCAATTAAATTATTCTAAATACCGAATAACAAATATCACCAATTAAAGTCTGCATTAAGGTGTTAATAACTTAATATGCGATTGTATTTACTCAAAAATACCAATACACTTGTCGCCAATTAAAGATGTTGGAATTCTTTAATTGTTCCCACTAATGACAATTAACGATGATTTGAACTTATTAGTTTAAATATTTTTCAATTATTATGACCCTATAATAATTGAAAAATATTTAAACTAATATGTGTCGTTTTCGCCTAAAATTGTAGTGTTCGCTGTTTACCCTTACTTTCATTAGTTTTTACCGCTTACCTACAGTTTCTTTAATTGGGTTCGATAACACAATTTTGCTTCCAAGCGGCTGGCTGACTTAGACGAGGAAATGTTTGCAATTTCGTAATCTTTTGACCAAATAACGTTGATAAATCAACTAGTATATATAAGAACAGCGTTTAAAATGTTAGTTCAAAGTAATATCTTATCGACAGATTACATTTTAGTTGTTATGTTTGACCTAGTTTTACGTAAATTAAAATATCATGGGTTTTCGCGACTAGTAGCCGCTCCCAATTATTTTGTTGCCATCTGAACAGGATCTGTTACCTATGTCATGAAACCGATGTTCAAAAACATATAGCAAATGCAAACTATTTAAATATCCATGTTGTTGAAATCGGTGAAGAACAAGCTCCAAGATACACAACAAGATGAACCGCACACCTTACCATTTAATGATTCCCATGTTAAAAAACAGCATAGAGCAACCCTGCCTATTATCGACACTTTAACATAGAAACCAAAGCCACCGACTTTCTTTTTGAAATGCAGCAGTAGTGCTTTCAGCAAATATTCAGCAAATATAAAACTGGTCCTTATTCAGTTATTCATAACTTTCACATGACATCATAAAAATAATTTGACAAATCCGTGATCAAAAGACCTCCACATTCTGATAGGGGGTAAACTCAGTGTTTATCGTAAGGTGCTCAACTGACTTTAGCCCTTTATAAACCTAATTTGTAGTGATATTTATATTAAAAGCTTTAATGTTTGTGTACATCTATGTATCTTCTTTTGCTGTTGTCTGATTTTAAAACACCAATTTGGATACATCAGGATCCGTCTATATATGAGTCCCTGGATCCATGTAATTTAAATCATGGTCTAATATTTTCTTTTTTCATATTGAGATTGAGGATAAAGTCCGAGTAAACCCCTTTATTTTCACCTACTGAATATCTCGACATACAGGAAGTTGACTGGATGTAAAAGTTATGGATTGCAGTGTTTTTTTATTCCTAATTTAATGAATTTCGGCCCCAAATATCCTTTTTTCACAATTATATCCAAAAGATTCACAAACTGAAACATTAATTTTATATTTTTTTTGGTGTCAAAACCAGTCTGTATTTACCAAAAACAAAACTTAAAACCAAGAAATATTAAACTGTGAAAATAAAAATGAAAACAATTTATTTCTCTTTTGTTATAATATTTCACAATTTCTAGAAAAATGCCGCTATTCACAAAACATAAAAAAAACACTGGAATTGGTTAATTTCTATATGATTTAGCCAGTGAGCATTGACTTTATGGAGCACAGATGCATGTCTATTATCGACACTCTCGGTCTGTGATCGACACCATGATCATTTTTAGCTGTGCTGGCCAGCAGCACTTATGGGATGGCGAGTTGTCCGTTGTCCGTCGTCCGTTAACTTTGGTCTTGTGAACACTTCATTATTAATTGGAATTTTAAGAAACTTTGCCGGTGTCTTTATATAAATGAAAGCTCGGACAAGTTCGAAAAAACCAGCCAGATCGGATTTATTTCACCAGAGTAAATATGGCCCTTCTTTTGCTGAAAAATGTCATATTAAGTCTTGTGAACACTAGCACCTTCATTTATTATTTGATCTTTACTAAACTCGCACATATTGTTAATATCTGTGCAAACACGAAAAATTTCGAAAACCAGTCAAATCGGATCAGTAACACCGTAGTTATGGCCATTGTTTTTTTTCATTAAACTGTGGAGTGCCCCCTTTAGGGTCCAACCTTTTTTTACTAAAACAGTCAAATGAAGGATTTTTTGTCTGTATTTCAAAATATTTTCAAAGATTGTTACCATTCGGTTTGTTTGCGAAGAGAATTACTTCGGTTAGAATGGAATTTGTCGATAAGGTAAACCAGCATTGCTACAAAATCCAGATTATGAACAACTCAGTAAAATGTGTATATTGTAATACTCCGCGATGCACCGGTGGTATCTTGAGATATCTCAGTATATGTCTAATTAATCCTGAGATACTCCATGTTGAGATGTCACATTTATCTTGAGATATCTCAAGTTATATTGAGATATCTCAATTAATCTGAAGAGATCTCTATGCATATCTCAATTTATCTTGAGATAACTGTCTTGAGATATTCTGAAGTTGTTTTGAGATAATTATCTTGAAATATCTCAATGTGTCTTGAGTCATTAATATCTCAAAATAAATGGAGATATATCTTACAATTTCTCAAGATGTATCGCAACTTATAGTGAGATATCTAACTTGCGATATCTCAAGATCCCATGTGTCTTGCGGTTGGTAGATGCAATTGTAGTGGGATTTTCTAAGTTTGAGGTGGGCTTTTTGCCATTTCAGAACTAACGATTGCTGTAATTCTTGGGTTTGCCTTAACACTGTTTCTTTATATTGACAGTTTGCTAATGGTAATGTCCCATTTAAGTACTGGTTGCTATGGTATTTTGATGTCATAGTAAGATGGCGTTAAACATAGAATAGCATGTGGCGTGACGTCATTATGTCATGTCGCGTTAAAATAAAATAAAATCGCATAATATAGCGGCTTGATATAAATCGGGTTATAGGAGGCAACTTTTTAGAGTGGAAATGACTTCTGATTGCACATTTCAGACCTTTTTCATGCTATGGAAAAAAACAGACCGAAAGAAAAAAGTTTGCAAGAAAGCTGTCAAACAGGCTATTTCAGTGTTATCTTAAAAAGGTGCTGTTAGGCCCATTTTTGGACAATCACAATAATTTGTATGTCAAGACGTCCGGAATAAATTTGCGAAATGGAAAAAGGGGCGTTTTAAAAAATTTTAACCGACAACTTTCCCTTATGAGTCCCAACTTTTTTTTTACTAAAACAGTCAAATGAAGGATTTTTTGTCTGTATTCATATTTTCAAAGTTTGTTACCATTCGGTTTGTTTGCGAAGAGAATTACTTCGGTTAGAATGGAATTTGTCGATAACGCAAACCCGCATTGCTACAAAACCCAGATTATGAACAACTCAGTAAAATGTGTATATTGTAATACTCCTCGATGCACCGTATCTTGAGATATCTCAATATATGTCTAATTAATCTTGAGATACTCCATGTTGAGCTGTCACAATTTATCTTGAGATATCTCAAGTTATAGTGAGATATTGAGATATCTCAATTAATCTCAAGATATGTCAATGCATCTCTCAATTTATCTTGAGATAACTGTCTTGAGATATTCTGAAGTTGTTTTGAGATAATTATCTTGAGATATCTCAATGTGTCTTGAGTCATTAATATCTCAAAATAAATGGAGATATATCTTACAATTTCTCAAGATGTATTGCAACTTATCGTGAGATATATAACTTGTGATATCTCAAGATCCCATGTGTCTTGCGGTTGGTAGATGCAATTTTAGTGGGATTTTCTAAGTTTGAGGTGGGCTTTTTGCCATTTAAGAACTAACCATTGGGGTAATTCTTGGGTTTGCCTTAACACTGTTTCATTATATTGACAGTTTGCTAATGGTAATGTCCCGTTTAAGTACTGCTTGCTGTGATATTTTGATGTCATAGTAAGATGACGTTAAACATAGAATAGCATGTGGCGTGACGTCATGTCACATGACGTCATTATGTCGTGTTGCGTTAAAATAAAAAAAAATCGCATAATATAGCGGCTTGATATAAATCGGGTTATAGGAGGCAACTTTTTAGAGTGGAAATTACTTCTGATTGCACATTTCAGACCTTTTTCATGCTATGGAAAAAAAATAGACCAAAAGAAAAAAGTTTGCAAGAAAGCTGTTAAACAGGCTATTTCAGTGTTATCTTAAAAAGGTGCTGTTAGGCCCATTTTTGGACAATCGCAATAATTCCTATGTCAAGACGTCCGGAATAAATTTGCGAAATGGAAAAAGGGGCATTTTAATTTTTTTTAACGGACAATTTTCCCTTAAGGGGGCACTCCTCAGTTTCATGTCCATGGTGTAAATCAGAAAGAAATCAACTAAGCATCTTTTAGGTCCATGGATGGTATTTATAATAATTATGAAGATCATGTTTGATGTTTTTTCAGTTTTGAGTCTTTCTAATTTTATTTTGGTGTATTGGAATATGCATTCTTTGTTTTTTTTGGAGGCTATAAATAGAAAAATGTGAACCAAGCAAAAAATTCCAAAAATAGGTAAAATGGCTGATTTTGACTCACGGGTTGATCAGCATGGATTAACCTTTTAAAACGCCAGAGTAGGTATGTAAAATTTAGCATTTCCTGATATGCAAGAGCATTATGAGTGCAGACATGACCCTGATATGCGTAGGAATTTTTTATTTTTTTATTTATTGACATTTGAAATATTGCTAAAATTGCTTTTTTAGCATGTTTTGAGAGGTGGGGTATTCTTAAAGAAATGGGACTGAAGTTGTACAGAAAATGCTGTTTGATACTTTTATTTGGTATGGAAACATGGGTAATTTTATTGTCTTCTAAGAAATGTATGACACAATGATGATGTGATTTATTTTTGCTCAAGGATTCAGGCTAAGGGCATGTCATGGGTTTGATGATTGAGAAAGGTACATTAAACTGTGGAGTGCCCCGCTAGCACCTTCATTTTGTATTCAATCTTTCGCAAACTTGGCCAGATTGTTGATATCAATGAAAGCTCTAACGAGAACCAGGCAGATTGCACAAGTAACACTGGAGTTATGTCCCTTTTTCAATAGGAAACCTTGTTTTATGGGTTCAACTTTTTTTTTTGATTTTTTTTTTTGATTTTAAATAAAAACATTTAAATCTTCTTTTTTTTTTTTTCATCTGTTTTTTTTTGTTTTCATTTTTGTTTTTGTTTTTTATTGATTTCTACACACTCATTACTTTTTCTCCCCTGAGTTTAGGACCAACACATATTATTACAAATGATTTTGTATTTTATTAGTGTCGATAATAAACCAAAACACATTTCTGTCCTGTGTATTATCGACACCCCCTTCATATACATTTTTTTCGCTATGTGCAGTTCTTATAGCTGAAAATAGGACTCAAATAACCCACAAAATAACTCTTGTTAAGGTCAAAATGAAGGGTTCACATCATTTCTGCAGTTATATACATGCTTACAGGCGGCTATAAGAACCTTATTACACCATTAAAAAAGCCAGCAGAGACTACTTTCAGACGGCTGATTTTTTTCAATTTTTCCCCTTTACAGCCTCAAAATACTCTAAATGTCAACAGAGTAGCAGTTAAATGACTTCTAGTGAGAATTATTACGTATTTGGATGTCATGAACAATGCTGTTATTATAAAATAGGTAACTAAATATGCCGATAATAGACTGGTGTCGATAATGGACGGGGTTGCTCTATTATTTTATTTTCGTAAACAAATCTGGCTACTAGTACGCCATGTTGTTTTTCAAAATGGAAGTTAAACCTGTGGACCGCTTAGGCGGCGCTCTTGTTTAACGACGGCATCCTGTCATCATGGAATGCTCAAAATAATACCCCAATTAGGCTTTTCATAAGTTATATATAGTATTATAATTATGTTGACTTTGCTGGGCTACCATAATTTCAATCGGGATATGAGCTAACAAGATCCGTTGAAATCGGTCCGATCATATCCCGATTGAAAGTACGCTGGCCCAGCAAAGTCATCATGTAATGCAATGTATAACTGGCTGACAAGCCTATTTGGAGTATGTGGGATAGGTATTTGCAACAAACCTACGGGATACACACTATACTCAGATCAGTTGCAGATATCCAAGCCACTGTTAAAAGTAACAAGGACATTATCCCAGACATACTAGCGGCCCAAGCACACAAGATCTTGGTTTACAGATGGACGGATCAAGCTCAAACCAGTATACCCCAAATTCAACTTCATATTAACCTGCCAAGGATTAGTCTAGATCAGATGTAAAATGAAGGAGCTAGAGCGCTAACAAAGCAAAATATAGCATACTAAATAAATCTAGGGCCATAACTAATCTAATCTTGCTGGTTTTCAAACGTGTCCATACTATCATCAGTATCAACAATCTGGTCAAGTTCGGTAAATATCAAATACAAAATAAAGATGCTACTGTGTTCACAAGACAAGAATATGGAATTGTTCAGTAAGTCATGAGCCATGACTCTAGTGTTACTAATTTGATCTAACTGGTTTTCGAACTTTGATTAATATCAACAATCTGACCAAGTAGGGTAAAGAGTTGAGTTGAATTGGGGTTTTACAGCCCTGTTTTTACAACGCACCAACACAAAATGGTTAATTGTTGTATTTATGTTTATATTCTGTACGTTCCTGTTGTGAAGAGCGCCACTACATGTACCCACTATTGATAGTCGTTCTATTTTTTATTAAGGTAAATGCGGCTGCTTGTACAAGAAGATCCATGCAGAATGTCTATATATACAAATCACCGTACTCACCGAATATGGAACTTTGAAGGTAGCTGAAGTGTCAACATGAGTTGTTTCAACCAATTCTCAGGCCTCCATCATGAAGCTCAAGGTCATACTGGTGGTCAAAGTGAAAAGTGAGTATTTTTGTGTGAACCTGTGGAAGAATTGTAACACTATTTTGTTTGTTTGTCAGAATGGGTTTTTTACGTCATTTTTAGCACATGTTAGACCATATGTGACTGTCGATTTGTTTGTGGTAGAGGCAGACCAACCCATTTTCCTGGATAGAACCAGTGCTGTATACCTACCACCATCCGTAAGAATCGACACTTTCGCACTTGACAAGTCAAGCTCCCAGTGGTGACGGGTGAGAAAGTTTTAGACGCAGCATCTAACAAAATATTGTTAGCGCATCCAGGCCATGGATATATTTTGTGGAAAGGTTAGTGTAGTTGAACTGTAGGAGTATATACATGATAAATTGCAGAAAGGTTAGTAGCATAGGTTCATATCATCAAGGTCACAGAGGGGTCAAAGAGTGGGTACTTGCATGTCCGTTATAGTTTGTATGTATGTAGTGGGTTCAACATCGCTTTTAACAATCTAAGTCATATCACAATGCTCAACTTTACAATGCTGCCACACTGGAATACCACACAGTCGACACATGAAAAGTTACTTCTCCCAGTCACATTGTACTGACACTAGGCCAACCAGTCTTAGTGCTGAATGCCAAACAGGGAGCTACTAGTATCATGTCTCGGAACTTAGAAGTCTTTGGTGTTACCTAGCCAGTGATTGAACCCATGGCCACTCACACGTGAGGCGCACGCTCTACCATATTAAGATGTACTTTTTTAGACAGCGTTATATGATTGTTGATGAAGGTCAAGGTCACACTAGTGTTAGATTTACTGATGTTCTTGGACACAAGGTCAAGGTCACACTAGTGTTAGATTTATTGATGTTCTTGGACACAAGGTCAAGGTCACACTAGTGTTAGATTTACTGATGTTCTTGGACACAAGGTCAAGGTCACACTAGTGTTAGATTTACTGATGTTCTTGGACACAAGGTCAAGGTCACACTAATGTTAGATTTACTGATGTTCTTGGACACAAGGTCAAGGTCACACTAGTGTTAGATTTACTGATGTTCTTGGACACAAGGTCAAGGTCACACTAGTGTTAGATTTACTGATGTTCTTGGACACAAGGTCAAGGTAAAATAGTAAAAATCGATAACTGTAATTTAGCAAAACCTTTGGAAGAATAAGAAAAAACACTTTTATTTCCCTGATAATGTAATATTTACATGCAGTTTTAAGTTAAAATTTTATACATTGAATATATAAATCAAGTTATTAATAGAACTACTCTTAAGATTGACATGTGTACCTTTAAAAATGAATCAGAATATTTTTTAATGGGTTACGAGAGCACTGTGTGTGTGTTTTCTAGGTAATCCAAAAATAAAGGAAAATAAATAATTTGATAGTGATTTGTATTTATATTGCAGATCCGAGTGATGCTTCGTTTTCATAACTACGTAATTGTTGGGGAAACCATTTACAAAAGGATACTAGGAACAAACCTGTAACAGAAAAGCTACTAGATCTATAGGAAAGCTAATGTTTCTCTCAGAACTTGTGAATCTCTGTGTTGTGCTGTGTGTAGTTGATACAGAGGTTAAGGTTGAAACATATCAATAAAGGGAGCACTTTTAGAATATGTCTGCCACCAGGTACGTGAGTTTCAAGTACCAACACTTGTATTATGTCAGCAGCAGACAATGAATTAAAATATTACAGAGTAAAACTTATTGTAACGGTATATGTTGCTAATGTGTCTGTATCCTGAATGTCAAGAGGAGCGGGTGTATCCTGATGTCAGTGCAATAAAGCCAAATATTAGACAATATGTGGCAGGCATATTCTGAATTTTAGCCCAATATAGCTAATAAATTATGTGAGCCTAATGAAACTGCTCAGAATTTGAATAAAAAACCCGAAGAAATGTGGTAGTTAGTCAAACTCTTTCCACACCAAACCTGACTCGTCAGTTATCCGATTTCATGGAGCAGTTTTAAATGGAATGTTGTAGGGGTAGCAACAGCACAACAGACCAAAATCTGCCAGCATGCATCAGTGAAATATACATGAAGAAAATTGGATTCTACTGCATTTGTTTGTGTTATGAAATTTTACATGTCTTTATTTGCATAGTATAGCAGTTTTATAAAAAAGGCACACCATGACAACAAGGTCACATGACTAGATAAAAATGCGTCAGTGAAATATACAGGAAGAAAATCAGATTCTGCTGCATCTGTTTGTGTAATGAAATTGTGCATGTCTTTATTTGCATAGCGAAATGTATAGACATTTTATAATAAAGGCACACCATGACAACAAGGTCACATGACTGATGATAAAAATTGCGATATTATAGTAAAACATGTAACGTTATACAGTAAAGAGTGACATTCCTTGCTACATGTAGGTGTAGATAATTTTTTCACTAGAATATAATCCTATGCTTCATCCATATATATATATCATGTTGTTTTTATACATTTAACATTCCAAAACATTTTTTATCATGCATTTTTATGTTTACATACATAACTTACTCTAATCTAAACTGTTGTATATTTTTATAGTGTTTTAAATTTTATTTTTATTAAAATATATTTTGTTAAAAACATACAAAAGTTATTCAATATTACTAAAATGCTGAAGTTGTTCCAATTGCATTCCAAGTTATTGTTAAGAAAGCTTTCATGTTAATGTAAGTGTTAAATATTATAGTTTTTTATTCTTTCGAGTTAGCTTGTGCAATATACTACTGTGTTGGATTTGTAAGCATTTCAAACTGCTTTACAATGGTAAAATTGAGCCATTATTTTCCCGCCTTTTTCAGGCAGTGTCTGTCTGGTCAGTGGATGTGTCTTCTTTTGTTGTCTATTTTGATACTGAGTACTTTTCCCTTTTTTGCAGTTGAATTCCCTTTATCCCATTTATATAAAGGATACCACAAGTCAGGCGATACTTTCCAGCTTGCTAAACAAATGAACTCTGTTCGTCTGCAAAAAGCACATGCCTACTGGAAAGAGGTAAAAAAATCTTTAGAATTTTATCAGAAGAACCACAGTCATGGTCTGGACTTGGTTGTAGCCATAGTAACTGTGGGAAGAGATCAGAGTTTTCATGAGACTGGTTACTTGATTCAGACTGCGGCTGTTGTTGACATGCTGGTGAAAACTGATACATACTTTAAAAACATGGTCGTATTTGTTTGTAATGTAGACGAACATCCAGCAAAACATTCAGATGCAGTGTTTTTACAAGCGTATATACCCTATGTGCAGAAATTTGGTTCCAACAGCTTTAATAGATCATTTTCTGGCCCAAGTTTTAAAGCGAATCACCGCGATAGCTCGAGAGGTAAAGAGGTTGAAGATTATATTTTCTGTTTAAATGTATCTTATTCATTTAATTCATCCTATGTTTTAGTGCTTGAAGATGATGTACTGGCAAATAAAAATATGTTTGAAGTTTTACATTATACATTAAAACAGCACAGTCTGGAGATCGGTCATGACGGAGTCTCGAAAATAGTAAAAGGGAGAACATTTTCGTCCATAAAAATTTACTATCCTGAAAAGTGGCAGGGCTATGCATTTGAACTGGATAGAGTTATGGAACTTGTCAGCCTTGGCCTCATAGGTGGAGCTCTGGTTTTGGGATTTTTAACAATTTGCTCCCAAAGTAGACCTAAGTATGTAACAAAGTTGTTTTATTTTGCATTTGGCACGACTATTACTATAGTATCCGCCTCAGTAATTGGCAGGCAGCAAGTCATGTCTCTACGACATGCATCTCCACAGCTTTACAAGTTTGGGCCAACTCCCAAATGTTGTACACCAGCTATGTTCTATACATCATCTATCTTGCCTGATTTGACAGATTATTTAAAGAAACATTCTGATACAAACAAAGACATAGCAATGCATCAGTTTGTCGACCAGATTGGCATTCCTGGCTACCAGCTGGAACCAAATTTAGTTCGCCATATTGGCATGTACACCTCTTTACAAGAGGGCCACAAAGCACCTGAGGAGTTTTTAGTAGATATTCCATTATAATCTACCTGATTTCAGTTTTTGGAAATGAAATTGGATTTTATGTGCAGTTAACACATCATATGTTTTATGTCTTGTTAACGCATCATACTGAGCACCCTCCGAGGGAGATGAGATGAAGAATGAAGTTTGCCATGGAGCAAACCACTTGGGGCAAAGGTCTGTAGCAAACCCACTTGGGGCAAAGGTCTGTTGCAAACCCTTATGGGGCAAAGGTCTGTAGCAAACCCACATGGGGCAATGGTCTGTAGCAAACCCACATGGGGCAAAGGTCTGTAGAAAACCCACATGGGGCAAAGGTCTGTAGCAAACCCACATGAGGCAAAGGTCTGTAGCAAACCCACATGGGGCAAAGGTCTGTAGAAAACCCACATGGGGCAAAGGTCTGTAGCAAACCCACATGGGGCAATGGTCTGTAGCAAACCCACATGGGGCAAAGGTCTGTAGCAAACCCACATGAGGCAAAGGTCTGTAGCTCTCAAGTGCAAGGTCTTATTCACTGAACTACCGAGGTGCTCAAGCAGAATCTGTCCCAAAAAAGAGCAGCATGGTGATGCTGGCTCTGCTTACTCTCAAAAACTGCAGACGACAAACTTGATAAGGCCGTATAGATAGTGGAACCAGTAGTTTAGCGCACATGACATTAAATTGAAGATGGGCATCACTGATCTCTGAACAATATAAATATCAGATATGAACTAGAATATCAATAATGAGTGCTTATTCTGTTTTAAACCTAATTTATAGCTTAATCATTGGGAGAAAACATATTCTATTTTGACATAGTCTTCGGTAGTGCATCTTTTTTTTGGATGCCTGGATTTCATCTATGACCTTGACCTACTTTTTGGAGCTGATGATTTTTAGCTCTACTGGCCAAAGGCCTTCATTTTTTATCCAATCGTTACCAAACTTTACCAGATTGTTAATATCAATGAAAGCTCGCACAAGTTCGAAAACCAGCCAATAACAGCGGAATTATGGCCCTTGATTTAGTGAAAAATGCTATATTTTGCCTCGTTAATAAGATAGGGCTTTCATTTTTCATCTGATCTTTACCAAACTACCAGATGTTTTGCCTTTTTTAGCTCACCTGAGCCGAAGGCTCAAAGGTGAGCTATTGGGATCACTCTTCGTCCGTCCGTCCGTCGTTAACTTTTGCTTCAAATAACTTCTCCTCAGAAACCGCTTGGCTAATTCTGACCAAACTTCACGTGGATGATCCTTAGATGAATGTTTTTTAGATTTGTTAAAATTAGGTCAGCGCAACATCCAAGATGGCCGCCATTACCATATATGGTTGAAACATTAAAAAATCTTCTTCTCAAGAACCGCTGGATAGATTTCGACAGTTTTTCTTTTAAAATGATCGCCAACGTCTAGACTATCAAGTTTGTTCAAATGAAGTTTGTATATTGAGATTTTGCATGTTTTTCATATAGACATATAGGAAAAAACTTTAAAAAATCTTCTTCTCTGAAACCACAAGGCACAGAGCTCTCATGTGTTACATCAGCTTATGGTCCTCTACTAAGTTTGTTCAAATGGTGACCCTGGGGTCAAATTTGTCCCCGCCCCAGGGGTCACAGTTTTACATAGACTTATATAGGATTTCTTTTTTTAAAAATCTTCTTCTCAGAAACTGCAAGAGCCAGAGGTTTGATATTTTGCATTTACTATAAGCTTATGATCCTTTACAAAGTTTGTTCAAATGGTGACCCTGGGGTCACATTTGGCCCCTCCCCAAGGGTCACATGTTTTACATAGACATGTATAGGGAGGAAAAACTGAAAAAATCTTCTTCTCTGAAACTGCAAGAGCCAGAGGTTTAATATTTTGCATTTGCTATAAGCTTATGGTCCTCTACCAAGTTTGTTCAAATGGTGACCCAGGGGTCACATTTGGCCCCGCCCGGGGGTCACAGTTTTACATAGGCTCGTATAGGGAAAAACTGAAAAAAATCTTCCTTCTCTGGAACCATATGGCACTGAGCTCTCATGTATTACATGTAGCATCAGCTTATGGTTCTCTACTTAGTTTGTTCAAATGGTGACCCTGGGGTCAAATTTTTCCCCGCCCTGGGGGTCACAGTTTTACATAGATATGAATAGGGAAAAACTTAAAAAAACCTTCTTCTCTGAAACTGCAAGCGCCAGAGGTTTAATATTTTGCTTTTGCTATAAGCTCATGGTCCTCTACCAATTTTGTTCAAATGGTGACCCAGGGGTCACATTTGGCCCCGCCCCGGGGGTCACAATTTTACATAGGCTTGTATAGGGAAAAACTGAAAAAAATCTTCTTCTCTGGAACTGCAAGAGCCAGAGGTTTAATATTTTGAATTTGCTATAAGCTTATGGTCCTCTACCAAGTTTCTTTAAATGGTGACCCTGGTGTCAAACTTGGCCACCCCGCGGGGGATCACAGTTTTATATAAACTTATATATATAGGAAAAAAACAATCTTCTCTGAAACTGCAAGAGCCAGAGGTTTAATATTTTGCATTTATTATTAGATTATAGTCCTCTACCAAGTTTGTTCATATGATGACCCAGGGGTAAAATTTGACCCCACTCCGTGGGTCACAGTTTTACATAGACTTATATAGGAAACACATTAAAGTCTTCTTCTCTGGAACTACAAGAGCCAGAGGTTTAATATTTTGCATTTACTATATTTTTATGGTCCTTTACCAAGTTTGTTCAAATGGTGACCCTGGGTTCACATTTGGCCCCATCCCAGTGGTCACGTTTTACATAGACTTGTATAGGGAAAAACTTAAAAAATCTTCTCTAAAACCACAAAGCACACAGCTGCTCTCATATATTACATGTAGCCCTGGGTTCACATTTGGCTCTGCCCAAGGTGTTATTCTCTAGCACCTTCATTTTATATTTGATCTTTACCAAACTTTGTCAGTGTCTTAAACTGTCTATATCAATGTTGTTATACACAACAGAGCCCACATTTCTTGAACAACTTTAACCAAACTTGCACAGATTGTATATGACCATAAGATTTCGAAGAAGTTCGATAATGTGCCAGTACTCAGGTGATCGCTTTAGGGCCATCTTGGCCCTGGCCCTCTTTTATTGGTTGAAATTAACTCAGGTGAGCGATATAGGGCCATCATGGCCCTTTTGTTTATTATTAGTATATATATATTTTTTTGGATTTTTTTTTAATATATATATATATGAGCCGAAACACGCGAAAACGACCCTTCAGACAAAATCTTCACACTTTATGTTTTTTGATGTTTATGAAACATGGTGATTTTCTCTTTAACAATCTCTTTATTTTATGTTGATATCTTAAATATAAATGATTTTATCTCAATTTGAAAATTAAAGATCGTACTCACCATTAATACTGACGTTGACGTCGGCGTCTTGGACGACGTCGTTCATTAAATAACAACAAAAAACATAAACAATTACCATTTTCTATAGCATCAACTATTTATATTAAGAAACATATTCCCTATGATATGATAATTACGTAAAACACAGAAATGGCGAGAAATTTGATTAGAAATTAATTGATTACCGGCCGACATCATAAATTGTTATGTTATGATGTTGTGGTCTAAACGTCCCTTCGTGTGTTGCGGCTCATATATATATCTTTTTTTTTTTAATTTTTGTTTATTTTTGTTTATTTTTTTTTTGTTAATTTTTTTTGTTAATTTTCTTATTTCATTATTATTTTTTTTTTATGGTGTTAACGCTGTGTTAGCAGGAAGCATTGCTGTGCCTTTTGCATTTTTTTCCGGTTCGTTGATTTTTGATGGAGTTACGGGCCTTGACATTTTTTTTAATTTCTTGTCGGCGCTATTCCTCCTAAACGCCTTGTTGGATTTCGACGAAACTTGGCAGGAAGCATCGGTAAGATGTCTAGGTGTGCATATCGCGCTTTTGTGCCAGTTTGCTGATTGATGACAGAGTTATGGCACTTTGACATTTTTACTTTAAATTTCTTGTCGGCGCTACTCCTCCTAAATGGCTTGTTGGATTTCTACAAAATTTGGCAGGAAGCCTCAGTATGATGTCTAGTTGTGCAAAGCATGGTATATCAATGAAATTTTTGACAAGTTTGAAAACCGGCTAGATCTAGTCAGTAACGACAGGTTATGGCCCTTGATTTGTTGAAAAATACTATATTGTATTTTCCTTTGTTAAATCTGTAGTTACTTCATTTTTTATCTGATCTGTACCATATTTGTTGGCCATCCTGTCCCTGTTGTTTTTGCAATGTTT
>JAWPHD010024436.1:0-19195 GCA_037043455.1 Cyrtodaria siliqua | reverse complement strand
AGTTTCATTTTCGCACCAAACATAAATGCATCCAAACAATATGATGCATTGAATTACGTAAACCAGTAGTTGTAAATTAAATTAAGATTATACTTTTAAGATACCGGAAATACTTTGTTGTAATCCAAGCCTTCCCTGTCAGACTTTTAAATTTATTTACTTTTGACTCGGTCGTATGTATTATCAAAATTGTAAAAACAGGTTGTGAACAGATCAGAGAAGGCTCGGATTACGGATATGCACGTAGTTTGAGAATGACTAGATTATTATGTTATTTCTTGCAGGATGATATACTCGCTGATAAAGGGTGACGACATTTGAGAAGTTGATTCCATAGATCTTTGTTCATCATATCATACAGACCTGCTTGTAACTTATCACCCAACACCAACTGCAGTTGCCGTTACAGTCCAAGACACTGGGACAAATTATTCCAATATCGTATACTCCTCAAAATAAGTTAACGACCATCCCTTATTTATTTCAATAAGTTTAAAGTTTGCATCATCGCAAAAGTTTAAATACACATTGCATTCTAAAAATAGAAACTGTTTTGTGTTTCTTTATTCTTTAGGAATATTTGACAGAATTTTTTTTTTTTGAAAATTCAGATTTTAAAATTTCAATAAAATGCTTTTTTTCTCACCCAAAAATGTTTTCGTAATATTTTTTTTTATGACTTGATTCCTTAACAAAGATCGGTCACCATTTTCTTCAGAATAACTACTGATAATCGTGCAGAGCCAAATATGCAACTAGGTCTTGAAAATTTACTTCATTTTTGGATGGAATAAAAAATCACCGTTTTTCAAAACTGTTAGGTGTATGCATTTAAACTGTCAAACATTAGTCATTTTCGAGCAAATTTAAACTTTGCGTCCATGCTTCTTTGGTAGTGATTAAATGTAATGAATAAATTGACAGAACATATTAAAATTTTAGTATTGTTGTTTTGGGGCAAATTAATAATTTTTAGAAATTACCAAAAATCTCTTGACTCTTTTTAATTAACAGAACAATGGATATCAACATTTTGTTCCTAATGCAGGAAACCTGACAATGTCCAGTTTAATGCAACATTGCTTACACATTCTGTGTAACCGTTTGAAAATGGTATGTATTCTTTTCACAGGTAAGCATATGGAGAAATATTTGTGTGGTCTGTAACTTATTTTGAGGAGTGTAGTTTCAATAATGCCATTCTTCTGATAAAATGGGCAGTATGTTACGTAGCATAGGTGCTTAATACAAATAGTTTCGGTAGGATTTTTTGTTTTTATATTTTTAGAAATATTTAATTATATATTTTGTCATTTCTCACAACAACAAGGGCTTTGAATTAATAGCAATAATACCACTTATGATAACTTAGAAGGGCAATCTGGGTAAATACAATGTTTTTCGCAAGCTCAGTTTTCACCAATTGTGTCTCACATATGCAAGAAATAACCCAAAATAAAAGGAAACATTGTTGGGTTCCTTTTTCATTTGGATACATTTAAAGGTTCTAGACTTCACATGAGTTATTTTGTTTATTTGAAGTGTCCTAGTGTGACACCAGCTTAATAAAGACATGCTAAACTACATACGGGGAAATACGGACACTAAACTCTAAAGCATATCTCCTGCATAGACCTCTTATATCTATTTATAGATGATGCAGTGACTGTGTAAAAAAAAAATCAGAAAGTGGATAAATTATATTTTTAGTTTTGTAATCTGTCCTTATTTACCCTCTGTTTGGGAATTTTAAATATATATTTTTTGGTCTTGCACCCACTGAAATGTTCAAACATGTTTAAAGGGTTAATAAAAATTAATTGCTTCTTAAATGAAGGAAATTAAATTCTATTTATTTTCCTATAAATGATTTGGCAAAAATCTAAACAACTGCAAACTGTAGATAACAAGTAAAACTGAATTGACATGTCAGCACAAAATTCTGATTCCACAACAGTCTTAAGCCTTTTATTCAGAAAATGATTTTTTTACACCATTGAAAATTAAAGCATAAATCTGCTTTATATGATGTGAACGTTGTTAAAATTGATAACCTTATGTTTCTTTTGTCAATGAAACATTTATTCGAGATTTCATTTGTCAAATTATTTATTGATCAAAATACAATGATGCTTTGGGCAAGGTTCTTTCGAGGTCAACACTTTAGTGTACCTTTTATCTGACATTGACTCACACCATACATAGGGTCATTGGTGGATTTAAGAAGTATGTGTTGGCTGGTGACTTCGAAATTTGTTTGGCATGCTGAGTCATATTTAGAATAAACATGACGTTCGTAATGTGAATAAATAACAAACATTGCTTCATGATAAAGTAAATGCTTTAATTTCCATTGGTGTATTGGTGATCACCTATTGACTTTCATTTTTTTATGTGATAAAAAGTTATAGCTAGCTCTTTCTTTAATATAATAGCATATTTTATTTATATATTTGCCTTCTTTAAGTGAAATTTTATTGCAGTTGTCATAGTTTTAAAATATGTAAATGTCGAAATGTATTTCTTAACAAAAGGCAGATCATTGGGGAACTAGATAACGGTCAGCAACAGTTAATATGAGTCATAAATCATGAACGCCTTACCAGTGTTTGTGTAACAGCGTTACAATGTATCGAATACCCTCCGCAGTTTGTGTAGAATTAACTTTTAGTATTTTTACCCTCCGAACAGTGCCTACACATATCTCTTTGAATTCTGATTATCAAATATATTGTCACTTGTATTAAACAGCTTGTTGATTGTTACTGGTTTTATGAGGTGATAGTGTCGTGAACCAAGAAAACAATTGCTTCATTTAAATACGGGATCGAGTAAGTATAGTGAGATTCATGTATTGCACGTCCAGATATATATTTCCTTGTCAAATGAGATTTATCAAAATTCTGATTTTAATGAGTGAGTGTTGAATTTTCATTAGACTAGACAAGATTGGATGGAGTGTTTATTTGTATTTATTCTTTATATGAAAATCCCCATGAACTGCCATCTCGTATTTGTGTTTTTGCATTATTGCCGCAAATGTGGAGCATGATTTTACTGACACTTTTTTTTGTTGTTGCATTAAATAAATGACCCTTTAAAATTGTAGCATCCCTGGTTAGCTACATGTATACAGAAATTCTCTTACATTTACTGGGAAGTTTACATAATTCGCTTAAAAAACAAACAATAAATATCTCTTTCTGGTTTTGACAATTTTTCATATGAAATTCATAAAGCATATTACCTCATGAAATCCTAATGCATTGCAGAAAAAAAATCCATTGTAAATGTTTTTCTTTG
Organism: Cyrtodaria siliqua; assembly: GCA_037043455.1. Taxonomy (NCBI): domain Eukaryota; kingdom Metazoa; phylum Mollusca; class Bivalvia; order Adapedonta; family Hiatellidae; genus Cyrtodaria; species Cyrtodaria siliqua. The sequence goes on along the minus strand of JAWPHD010024436.1, from coordinate 15,892 downwards.
CAATTTATGTATATATTTTTTATTTCAACAGTAAATTCTGGTTTGACTTAAGTTTTAAGTTAAGATTTTTTTCATGTGAAACACATTTTAAGGAAAAATTATTTGTGTAGTGTTGTCCTTGTGTCTTATTTCTTTACTAAAATTGTTGGACCAATAGTAAAAGCAGATTTATTTTATAGATCTGCATTTTAATTTGGTTCAGAAAAGTCCAGATTTGAAAAACAACCTTTTATAGTGACTTTGTGACAAATATGATTCTGACAATGTAAACAAAAACATAACAACAAAGAAATATGAACCATTAACAATATGTGCTGTTGTTTTCAACCTAGGATCAACGTAACCCACACCTTTTGTGTTCATTCTGTAACAGTTTGGATCCATTTATATAACCCCAAATGTCTTGTGTTTATTATGCTGCTGTCTTTAATAGAGATTCCTGGTTGCCATAGGAACAAAAATAACGCATCTTGTTGTGTATATAATGTTTATATCTATAAACTGAAATGTTTTATACAGAAATGTTTTATACACTGTGTTACATGTGCTTTTTGTAACAGTTTATTTTGGGAGTTCTTGTACTCGCGTTTTAAGGGTATCTAAAACAAATGTCTTAAATGTGTGGGTATATACAGTATTTAACTGCTGGGTTCGATTTTAAGAAAGTCTGTCATGAGATTTTAGGCATGTTTTATTTCAGCGAACAATAAGATATGAGTTAAAAAAAGAAATGTATCTACCAACGAGTGAATGATTTCATTTTAATCGAATACAGCACTTAATTTATTTATTACATGTTATATGAGTGTGTGTAATTTTAACCAACATGTTTCGCTTTGTTGAACATACTCGGTAAATGACTCATTTTTATTGACATCATGCGTTATTCTTTTGCGTTCCGAATACGACCATAATAGGATATTGCATCCATTGTAAACCCAGATCAGCCTGCGAGTAAACCCAGATCAGTCTGCGAGTTACTCGCAGGCTCATCTGGGTTTACAATGGATGCAACAGCTATTATGGTTGTACTCGGATTGCAAAAAAAAAAATTCGCAGGCTGATCTGGGTTAACAATGTCCATCTGCTGATCAATCATTTTCCCCAAACACCCCTTTGTCACATAAATGGAATGGTCCGAATTCAAAGAAAGAGCAGTCCATTATATATAAGTAGCGGGTTAAGGGTTAAAATATTAGTGATGATTTAATATGAATTTTCTTTAACTGAGAAATCCTGATCTCATAGAAATGTGGGATAATACAAGATAATTACTACACAGTTTGATAATGCTCATCATAGGACAGAAAGTACCGTATTTCACAATTTGAATGATATGCGATAAGAAATCTGCATATTTATTTATTCAGTCAATTAACATGCTTAGGAAATAGCTTCATTCCTTACGAGTGATCTCATATCGTACTGCTCACATTTATTTTATTTATTTGTGTAAAAAGATGTCTATTTCATCACATACAAAAACTCATACTGGATATATTGTATGTTTCAAATAGTTTTCGTTTTATATTTAAGATGTATTTGTATTTATATATTTGCCTTCTTTAAGTGAAATTTTATTGCTGTTGTCGTAGTTTTAAAATATGCAAATGTCAAAATGTATTTCTTAACAAAAGGCAGATCATTCGGGAACTAGATAACTATTTCAGTGTTTTAGCTACAAATTTGCTCACGTGAATCTTAATTCCATTATAATAACAAAAAATAAATGAGCCTAAGGAAATTATCTGGAACAAAAAAGGAGTATTTGACCGAAAAATCGCAAAATCACGGGTCAATAAATAAATCACTGAATTGCTATTTATAATTTTGTACATGTGTATATGATGTTGATATTTACCGTCATATAAATTTAGGAACCATAATGGGCATTAGTACTGTAGTCATAAAAAATAACAGGGAACTATCATTAGCTAATACCTGGCATGTGTTCCTAGCTAACAGCAGTTTTGTTACATATTTTGTCTGTACACGACAGCCTATGTTGTTTGTAACACTTTTTGGTTATTTGACGTTGTGTAACATTTTAATAAAACAGAACGGCTGTCTTCATGTGTGCAATTAAACATGTACGGAAGTCCTATAGAATGTGATGTGAAAAATAAGTTTTGTTTTATCCTCGACTTGTTTTGTTTTATCCTCGACTTACATGTGACAGATGTTGTTGCAATGTGTGTGTATTTACTTACCTATAGGTAGCATATGAACTTCGCATAATGTGTTTAAATAAATATTTTAAAGATGCCTTTTCTCTTCAGTTTCATTTTAGGTTCGGGGGCGTCCATGGCCGAGTGGTTAGTCTTTGAATTGAAATCACTTGCCCCTCACCGCTGTTGGTTCAATCCCTCAGGGGCCTAGGAAGTTTTATGTGAGGAAGCTATCCAGCTGGCTTGCGAAACGTCGGTGGTTCTATCCAGGTGCCCGCCCGTGCATGAAAATTGCCCGGAGGAGCACCTGGGGTCTTCCTCCACCGGTGGAAGCTGGAAAGTCGCCATATGACCTTAGCTGTTGGTGCAACTATAAAATCCAATTCAATTTAGGTTCTTTGTCCAGACTTCCATTATATACCCATAAAAATTAGTTTAGCAAGTATTAAAATAACTTGGTAAATCCCATTGAACAGATACTGCGCTATGTGCTGCAGAGGTCGTGAACTTAACACAGTTGTCAAGCAGGACATTCTTTTCCAAGGATACCGGTACTTGCAAATAGCAAGTTCATTTTTAGTCCAATGTAAAGGGAGGTAATTTAAAACTTTGGTTCATTATTTTACTATAAAATGTTCATTATTTTACTACAAATGGCAAGATTAATTTCAGTTATTGAATGTTTTTCAACACTTTAAACCAAGGACATGTATTAAAGTTTAAGAATGTTTTTTGTTTTATTTGGTGTTTTACGTCATTTCCAACTCGTAAGAATCGCCGCTTTCTCGCAAGTCAAGCTCCCAGTGGGATTCGAACCTGCAGCGGTGAGAGGCGAGAAGGTTTACAACGCAACATCGTTAACCACACAGCCAGTGATGCTATTTTTACCAGGTTCTTGCTAAAAAAAAAAAAATTATATGAAAAATGCCATTTTAAGTAGATGGGAGATAACTCTGATACTACCTTGGATCACACAAAGTATAACCGACACCCTTAGATATGCCAATGTTTTCAAATACTTAACAGTCTATTTCTTTAAGGTAGATGGCTAAACTTATTTTCTTCAATATAGTAATATTATTGATTAATATAGAAATGAGCATTATTATATCAGTCCCTTGTACTTATCTGTTGGGTAGGCATTATTAAGAACAGAGATATCAATATTACAAGGCCGTGCATGGTTCCGGGGTGGCCATGAGGACAAGAATCGATGCCACACCTATCTCGTGATCTTATGAGGCGATCATTTGGGTTTTAACAGTTGGAGTTGCTGTAAAACGGTTTCTAAATCCATGCCTCATGATTTTATCTCAATGTCAACGAGGCTTGCAATGGGCTTAGAATATTTGTATTCATCTTGGCGCCATATAACCTGTATTGTGTCGTGTCATAAACCTATTTCAGTTAGGAATAGTGCGGCCTGGCCTAGTGGTACAGTGTCCTCATTGCATGCACAAGGTCGTGGATTCAATCCCCAGCCAGGTCATACCAGACTTCATAACAAGAGGCCCAAGTGGGCCTGTAGATGCTCTACAGGTATGATGCGATTCAAAAACATAAACATGATAGAGGCCAACCCAAGAAACATGTTTCCTATATATAACTCTATGTAAACTTTGGGTTATCGTGGCGGCCATTTTGAATATTTGACGACAACGAAAAACACACACTTGATAGAGGCCAACAACTAGAACATGTATATGATATTTAACTAGAATGGAATAAGTGGCAATATGTCGTTTGATAAATGTCCTTAAATTTGACCTAAGTTTAGCTATGGTGGCAATCATGGATGACTGGAGGCCCCAAAAAACTCAAATCTGAAGGGAACTAACCCAAAGATCATTGTGATTAAGTTTCATCAAAATCCTTCAAGCAGTTTCAGAGAATGTCATTTTTAACCTTTTTCTATATAACTATGTAAATTTAGGGTTGCTGTGGTGGCCATTTTTTGATTACTCGACGATAAAGAAAAAATACAAACTTGATAGATGCTAACCCAAGGAACATGTTTATGATATTTCACAAGAATGGAACAAGTGGTTTCCGAGATGTTTGAAATTTCCTTAAATTTGACCTAATTTTAGCCATGGTGGCCATCTTGGATGACTGGCAGCCGCGAAAAACACAATTCTGAGGGGGACTATCCTAAAGATTGTTGTAATGAAGTTTCATCAAAATCCTTCAAGAGGTTTCAGAGGAGAAGTCATTTTTATCCTTTTCCTATATAACTCTATGTAAACTTTGGGTGGCCGTGGTGGCCATTTTGATTATTCGACGATAAAGAAAAACACAAACTTGATAGAGGCCAACCCAAGTAACATGTATATGATATTTCACAAGAATGGAATAAGTGGTTTTGGAGATGTCGTTTGAAACTTCCTTAAATTTGATCTAGTTTTAGCCATGGTGGCCATCTTGGATGACTGGCAGCTGCAAAAGGCAAAAATCTGAGAGGGAATATCCCAAAGATCATTGTGATTTAAGTTTCATCAAAATCCTTCAAGCACTTTCAGGGAAGATGTCGTTTTTAATGTTTTCCTTTTTGATTATTCGACGATAACGAAAAACACAAACTTGATAGAGGCCAACCCAAGGAACATGTTTATCGTCTCACACCACAATTAATTTTCCATAGGGTCCCATTGTAATGTTTTTGATCGTGGCATAGAGATAAACAAAATTTACAACATGTATTTATGCTTAAATTCTTCATTGATCCAATATCTGCAATTTAAAACACAACAAATATTTACCAGATTGAACTTTTTTTAATTTCATGTTTGCGCGACACCTATCAAAATTTAGAAAAAAATACAACCCCGTGGTGATTAGACCCATGATCTGTAAAATGAGGCAGAATTAGCTAGAAATCTTATATCAACATGCATTTTTCTGTGATCTCTTCCTAAAATGCTGTAGATTTAGAACCTGGTAAAAATGTAGAAAAGCGGACTTGGTTTTTTTAATCTACCTCCTTCATCTGTAGGGCATGAGTATTCAAGGGAGATAATAGTGGTGCGAGTCCTTATGATAATTCACAAGAATGGAATAAGTGGTTTCGGAGATGTCGTTTGAAATTTCCTTAAATTTGACCTAATTTTAGCCATGCTTGGCCATCTTGGATGACTGGCGGCTGCGAAAAACATAAATCTGATGGGGACTATCCTAAAGATCATTGTAATGAAGCTTCATCAAAATCCTTAAAGCGGTTTCAAAGAAGATGTCATTTTTAGCCTTTATCTATATAACTCTATGTAAACTTTGAGTCGCCGTGGTGGCCATTATGATTATTCGACCATAACGAAAAACAAAAACTTGATAGAGGCCAACCCAAGGAACATGTTTATGGTATTTCACAATAATGGAATAAGTGGTTTCGGAGATGTAATTTGAAAACTCCGTAATATTGTCCTAGTTTTAGCCATACTGGCCATCTTGGATGACTGGCGGCCATGAAAAAAAATCTGAGGCCCTCCCAAGTAACATTGTGATGAAGTTTCATCAAAATTCTTCAAGCGGTTTCAGAGGAGCTGTCGATTTTATAAAATTGCTAACAGACGACGGACGAAGAGAGATCCCATAAAAATGGTACTAGTAGCTCCCTTGCTTGATGTTCAGCATATTAAGGGTAGTGCTAGGACTGGTCGGACCGGTGTTGGTATAATGCGAATGGGTGGGGTATCATGTCGTGCATAGAGCTTGCTGCTACAAGTACACTCCGTCGTGATAACCGAAAGATTGTTAAAAAAACTACATTCATGCATACATTAACAGTATAATCAGGCAGGTCTTGTTCTCCCTTATTATAACCTGCGTAATATAGTCACATCTTACAAGTTTTCAAGGGTGAACATCTTATTTGAAGTCGTTAAATGCCTCAACAATATAGATCATGTTATTGATAGAGAGGAATCCGATTATACTTATCGATTCCTATGGTTCTTCAACATATTCGGAGAATAGACTCCAATACACTGGACCGACCGGTTTACATCCCCGTATGATGGACGAGTCAAGGGAAATTGTCTTGCCCATAAACACACAAATCTCATATTATTTATTAGAGCCCCGTTTTATGGAACAACTAACGACCATTTAAATTTCTTAAATACTTGACTATACTATGCATTACACTTTGCAAATAAACACGACCATTTTATTTTCTTATTCATGTGATATTTCTGCACTATGTGCACACACTTGTCTACACTGAATACAATGAATTGGGGGTTTAAGGCGCGCCACCACAAGAAAGGTTATATGGCGCCTAACAGGAATGAACATGCCAGGCTCATCCTTCATGTACTTTGAGATAAAATATGGAGAATGGACCTAGATCCTTCTCACCTGCAGAAATGCGGAGTTGTAAATTCTATTGTAGACACCCATTTACGCTGGAGCCACGTTGATTGTTTTTCTGCCACTGCTCTAGTGATTTGAGCAAGATGGCACCTGAAACAATGCAGGGGTCATGATGAAGACTTAATGAGCATGAACAAAAAATGATAAAATGAACATGAATTTCGGTGTGTGTGGGGGAGGGGTCTACCCCCTCCAATGGGATCTGCAGTGGCCCTATTCTTTGCCCCGGAACCAAATGGGGCCCCCGGAACCACACGGAGCGAAGATGTTTTAATTTTAATAAAACAGGGCCCAGAGCTGTAGCGATGATGGAAAAATCAGAACGGAATGGAGAATAATCAACAACAAAATCATCATGTCATCATTTTCTATTCTGTTATTTATATTAATTACCTATAAAATACCGGTACATGATATACATAATAAGATGAATTAAGAAGCAATCAAACACACAAACAACTCAGGGATATTGGTGTTGTAGCTAGATCCATAGAACATTGAATTTCCATGTCTTATCCTCGGAAAAAAATCGTCGCACTGCTAGAAACCTGGGTAGAATTGATGGCGCTACTTGAACGGGGGCAGAACTGACAGCAGCACGAAACGATAACATGAACATTGTGATCTTCAAAAATAGGAATATTTCAACGAAACTTGACTGAAATGATGTCTTTTTTCGACACTTTTTAAACATACCTTTTAAATAATCTGACATAATATTTTGGCAGCCTGTAATGCATTCAAGTGGTCATTTTCTCCCTAGACCTTGGCCAAAATGGTAAAAATAAATCCCAAATTTTCCTTAGATATTTCCCAATCACAGCTTTCTGTTTATATCTTTCAATAAAATGTTCAGGATTTCTTTAAGAGCATATGTAACTACTGAATATTGGGAACATTTTGCACTCAATTCACATTTTGGATTTTTTTTTTTTGTCTTTTGGCAATTAAAACATATTTAAGATTGTTTTTGTTTAGAAAGCATTAAAAATGATTCCATATTTCAGGCAAGCTTTATTGAAATAATCCAGTCATTCCAAATGTTTAACTTTTGATTACTGACAAAATGATCCCTTAGATTCTCGGCCAAGCTCCACAACTGGTTCACAGTACATATAAAGAAAACATTAAATAAAACATAACTAGACAAACAAAAAAAGATAGAAATAATATCTATAACTTAGACATTCAAAACAAACAAAAAATCTTATATCACATAAAGATTACTGCACAAGTTAGTAAAACCTCCAGTATATGTAGTGCTTCATTTGAAGTTTACATTTGTGTATATATTAAAACTTTGTTTAATAATTTAATTAAAACTAGAACTGTCGCCTGAGGCGGACAAATACACCCAGCTGGCTGGCAACTTGTTGGTGGGTGGGTAAACATACAAGACTTTGTTCCTATAAGATATATATAGAGGATCTTACATGAGTACCGGTACTCATTCTTTATTGAATTTATTAAACGAGTTGGCAAAATTATATAATGCGAGGCTCTTGCCGAGCATTATATCATTTTTGCTAATGAGTTTAATAAATTCAATAATGAATGAGAACGAATGTTAGATTCTATTTATTACATAACTTCTAACGTCACATTACGACAGAAAACGTACATTAACACGTCATTAACGTTATGTTATACCACTAGTGGAATATCGAAAATATTGAATGGTGTTATTACACTCCCACACCACATGTTATGTGATAAAGACATATATCATAGAGAAAAAGCCAGGACAAGAATTTTCTATTTGACTACCAAGTATGAACTGCAGTAAAATTACAAAGGGCCATAACTGAGTGGAAAATTATCGAACCGGAACGTCACGAAAATACGCGCATCTCCACTTGATATTGATGCTTTGTAGCAAGTTTCACGAAACTATAACATGGAGTTTTAGAGAAATAGCCCGAACAAGAATTTTCTATTTGACTACCAAGTATGAAATGCATTAAAAATACAAAAGGCCATAACTCAGTGGAAAATTTTTGAACTGGAATGTCATGACAGAATGCATATCTCCACTTGATATTGATACTTCCTAGCAAGTTTCAATAAATTCTAACTAGGGAGTTTTAGATAAATAATCCGGACACGTATTTTGTACTATATATATATATATATATATTTATATTAGAAATACAAAGGGCCATAACTCAGTGGAAAATTATCGGAACGTCATGATAGTATGCACATCTCCACTTGATATTGATACTTCCTAGCAAGTTTCTCGAAATTCTAAGAAGGAGTTATTGAGAAATAGCCCAGACAAGAATTGCATCTATGGACAGACGGACGGACAATGTGATTCCAGTATACCCCACCACTTTGCAGAGGGTATAATTAACAGAAAATGTAATCACTCAATTATTTACAAATAATCCTTCAAGTTTTAATTACTAAATGAAACATGTAGTTCTATATCACAATTAATATTTCATCTGGGAAAACTTGTTAAAAATACAATTTGTTGGATGCGATTTACAAATATGATTTTTGATACTCAAACAGTTTTTGTAAATAATAGAACACAACGTTATGTGCTAGCTCAGCTTGAACAAGTTCCCCCTATATTCAAAAATTCAAATATATATAAAATTGTCTTTGAGCAACAATTAGACCAAATACCTTTAACACTTGATAAACCCGTTTAATATATATAATGGACTGTTCTTTCTTTGAATTAAGACCATTCCATTAATGTAACAAAGGGGTGTTTTTGGGAAAATGATGATGGCAATTATTATAATAGAACACTAATTTTGGGTTGGTTTGATGGAATAATAATTAAATTTCAATAAAGGGACACACGGTAATCTTGTTAGTTTTTCTATGTAACTTGCGATTGTTCAATCATTAATATCAATTATATCAATTATAAGAATAGTTTAAAGCAAATTGTTTTTGCATACTATTGACTGCTAATTATATTGCAACAATGTCTTTAAACCTGTGGTAGAATAAATAGAGAATATTATGTCAGTGCCTTTTACTATCAAGTTTATTAGGCGAGGCTTAGAAAACGAAGAATGGCGAGGCTCTACCGAGCCATTTTTCGTTTTCGTGCCTCGCCTAATAAACTTGATAGTAAAAGGCACTGACATAATATTCTATTTCTCATGTAGATTATCCATATTTTCTGTATGAAATACTATTATTACCTATTTCTCAGAATGTTACGCTTATCGAGGCCGCCGCCATGTTGTTGTTTTTGTTTGTTTTATGACGTCAGGCAACGTTACGTGCATGACGTCAGATAACGTTACGTACAATAAACGCCGAGGGATTCCGCATTGATTTGCTCTATTGGTCGGTGGCTATTAAAGCAAATTTATTAGCCAGAAAAGTGCATATCTGCATGATAAAAAGACAAAAAGAAAACTCAAAACTTTATTTAAATATATGCAAGCAGGTTAAAACCTAAAATGATACTGGATTAATAAATCGAGATGCTAGCTTCAATGTTTGATAAAAACTTCAATGTTGTCATGTGTCCCTTAAAGTACGACAAGATTTATTTGACTACACAATAGCCATATTTAAACTTTTAATGATTATATTTCTCATATATTCAAACAAAAGAAAGAAAAAAAACTTTGCAAAATAAACATACAATATCCTGTAACACAAATGGATAAAAACAGTACAGCATCTCAACACACCTTTCAATATATATACAACATACAAGTGAATAATACACGCATCAATTAAAATCTTAAATCTTAACCAATTTTATTATACAAGTAACAAACATGCATAAACTGTCAAAATGATTTCTACATTCATTGGTTTAAACTTTTAAATACACATTTATACACGAGTTAAAAAAAATGTTGAACGAAGTCTGCTGCTTTTATAAAACCCTTGATGATTTCATCATCATTTTCTCTGTATCCAACCCCGCCCACACTCCACCCCAACCCGCCCAATTTAAGTCAACTCGATACAATAATTACGTGAACTAGCATTCAAAAATGACTGATTTTACAAATCATTAATTTTATGAAACACGAAATTTTGACCACATACTCAACTATTAAACAAAATGTTGGAAGTTTATCATGAAGTATAAAAACATAATGTGACATGACTGCATTGAACATCAAGCAGACGACAAGCAAAATTATACAGAAACCTATATAAGCAAAATCACTTAAAAGTTCCGTGGTTTATATCAGTAAGCACCCCCAACCCACAAATCTGAGACTACACATAAATTGTTCTGTTTTTGTTGTCCGCAAAGATTTATATTTTTATCCCAGCCAGCCTTGCTGAACTGTACTACCCGTATAACAGCGCAATAAAAAAGAAAAGAAAGATCTTTAAACAAACTGAAAGCAAGCTGAACATTAATAAAATGGATACCACCAGACTGGTTTTAGCACGTTACGTCATAAATGACAGTATACTTTTTTGTGGTAGAGGCAGACCACCCCATTTTCCCTGGGTAGAACCAGTATTGTATACCTCTCTGTAAGAATCAACACTTTCTCACTTGATGTCAAGCTTCCAGTGGGATTCGTACCCGCTGTTATGGGTGGTTACACAGTCTCTATCAGCCTCTTTTGAGATTCAGATTATCGGAAATCATTTTGAAAAATTGCACAGCCAATAGGCGAAAAAAAAAAGAAGGCCCACCAGTCCATATCTGGACCAGTTTCATCTACAAGAACATCTACAAGAACAGACATACAACAGGGGGCCAGTTTAGGATACTCAACTGTTTATACCATAGAGCAAAGGAAATCTTTCATGGCAACTTGTCTCCTTATTAGACAGACGACAACTTGCATGTGAATTTGATCGTGATAGATATGCTGCCATAGTCATCATGAGGTTGGTTAAATGGTGTTTTGTCATTTTAAGCACAGTTTTAGGCTATATATGATAGTCGTTTTTTTAATGCTGGCTGCAGACGACCCATTTTTACTCGGAAGAACCAGTACTAACTGTATACCTCCCGCATCCATAAGAATCAACACTTTCTCACTTACAAGTTGAGCTCCCAGTGGGACTCGAACCTGCAGCGGTGAGGTTTCAATCTCAGTGTTGACCATCCCGATACGGAAGTGCTCAAAGTACAAGAGGACAGTGGTATATGTTCATGAGGACGGGTATCAATAAATGTGATGGTTGTGTAGATTTAAACTTATAATTGCAATGTTTAGTAGACTATATAAAGAGTGTGCATAACATCAAAACTGATTAAGTACAAATTTGTCATGATCCTTATTAATCATAACGATTAAAATGGCTTGATTGACAATGTATGATGTAATCACACAACTCTCGTTTGTTCAGGTGCATAATTTTAGGGCGAAATAAACACTACTGGTAAGCTGTCAGTGCTTAAAAATCATATTTAAGGCTGATTAAGTTTGTTAAAACATTTAGCCGATTTAAACTTTATGGGGTATCTTTATTTTATTAGCAGATAACCACTATTTCACTTAAATCTGCAAAATATCGAGCAAAACGTTACACTGTTTTGGAATCGAAGCACTATTGTTAACATAAATATTCAAGAAAAGGAAAACTTGCCAAAGCAGTATTTTGTTCCATTTATTCGACTGTGAATTGCCTATAAACATAGACCCTATAAACATAGACCCTATAAACATAGACCTTATAAACATAGACCCTATAAACATAGACCTTATAAACATAGACCCTATAAACATAGACCTTATAAACATAGACCCTATAAACATAGACCTTTATCATTTGATTATGATGTTTTAATGACCCTACTCAGCCTTTACAACATTAGTTTTATTAGCTTTTTACATAAACATAACATAAGAATTAAGATTGACGTCATAAATCTTACAAACTAGTAAGGTCATCCTTAAAAAATAATTTGCTTGCTGTTTCCCATTGAATTGAGATTTTAATACCGCACACCGACACAAGGTCATATTGTGCAAAACAGGAATTGCTGCAAATTCTATGGAGCAACGTTTGCATATGCAGTGTCATGATGATGAACTTTAATGAACATGAAGAGGGTGGGGGTGGGGAGAGAGGGGAGGAGGTCCTACCCCTCTGCCTCTAGCAGGATTTGCAGTCATCCTTTAAACTCCCAGCAACCACACGGAGCTGTTTCTCAAGATACAGAAGTGGGTAGGATGGTAGCTGAACTTGTTTTCTTTCTGAAGACAGTATAACCCTTATGGAATAAAAAATATATATGCTAAAAACAGCAAAAAAAATTAGTTTATATAAGAAAGCTATAAAAAAATTCGGGTAGGACCTTTTGCAGTGGGTAGGTAGGAAAACAGCAAATAAACACTTTCTAACGGCTGACATAATTAATGAGGTAAAGGGTTAAGAAAACCAAAGATTACACCAATCATACGCTCCTGTATGTATATTCAAGAAACTGTATAGCTTTCACAAGTTTTAGTTTGGGATGGCCATATTCAAAATAAATCAAATTTATGGGTAAATGACATTAAATGAATTGCTACAAAATTATTTGTGAATGTAGATGCTTGCAAAACCTATAAATGCAAGAATACAAGAATTAGTTGTTTTGTTTTTTACTAGCTCCAGAAAACAAAGAAAGGTACATTGATAAGGTTTTCAATAATTGGAATAAAAATTATCAGAAGTATTGAAATTTCTTTATTTTTATGGCACAATTCGGCTTGATAAAACACATTTTTTGGCAATTTTTATTTTTAAAGGGACGCACGGCGATATTGCTTTTCACCAACAATGGTCTTGGAAGTAGGAATCTTTCTATGTGGTTGTAGTGAGGTAAACTCTACAGAGAATCTATAAGCACATTATTCCATAAAGGGAAATAACTCTAGCCAAAATCTAAATCATTCAAATTTTACACGTTTTTTCTTGTGTTACACATAATGTACGTAATATTTTGACGTGAAATGTTTAAAACAGACCTCAAGATTGCTGCATGTCCCTTTAAGATGACTAGAAATTCTTTTTTAGTGCATGTAAGAATTTACGATCCTGCCTAGTTTCATTTAGAAAATATTACCATTATTTTTTTCTTTTACAAGAAAACCCGTCCTTTGAAGATTGTGAAAAACAAATAACCATTTACACTATATTTTTTTAAAAATTCTGGAAAATATATGTTCCTCAAGAATTTGATCTCTCAAAGTCAACTTTTACTTTAGGGCTATTTCATTCAAACATACATGAAGACACTTTTGAAATTGAACATCCACCCATAGAGTTTAAAGAACAAAATTTCAGAAAATGGTGTTCACACAGATATAATTAAAATGCCTTTGTGCGGTCGTGGGTATGTTTCAATGGAATAGTCCTTAATACCCATTGGAGAAGGGTTTTAAATGATGAGCAGTCTTTCATGGCACAACTTTTGAGAGACACACATAATTCTGAAAAAAGGTCTCCTAGGGACATTATTTCCAATTCACACTTAACCAATTAATCCAGGTTTCGTTGTCTGTAGCTGACTGCTAGATTTATTTCAAACTTGGCATGCTTTGAAATCTGTAAGCTCCCTAAAGACTGAACACTGCAGTTGACATGTATAAAAACTTCTTAATTGTGGCAAATGTCAGCATCTTACCTGCCAGCAGTTTCTTTTAGTGTTTTCTATAGAATATAAATTACAGTTATTTCAGCTGTTGCTGCAAGCTGTTTCACGAACTACCATAACACCATCTACAAGATTGTAGTTTGAAGCAAACTCATTCTGGGTTGAAAAAACACCTTTCCATCAGAAAACTAGCTTCAATATTTTACTGAAACACTGCAGACTAATCTATGCTAAATCTGAGTTATGCCTTAACAGAAACAAGCTTCTGCGCGCTCCTTCAGTTCATGTTGACTGGTATGAAGGCATCTATAGTTGTTTATGTATAAACATCCACCCCTGAATGCGCCCTGTTACTGGTGGTGATTCAGCGTACAACTGGGTGGATGGACGATACAACTTCGTACAACAAAAAAGAAACTGTATTCTGCAAGCGAGATGCAAGATGATGGATGATGGAAGCCTACGGCAAAGTTTGTGTTATACGGGCGTACTCCTTCCTGATTCTAATGAGCTCGAGCTAGTAGTGGTTGCTGCAAAACAGAAAATTATTTTTAATTTTTAAATTATATTTAAAATTCTAAATATTTTAATCAGGGTTAATACAATGCTTTTATACAATCAGCATACGTCACACACTTTTTTTTCTCATACTAAATTTCATTCAGATCATATTATCCTTTTATACATAGACTTCTTCTCAAATACTGCTCTGAATCTAAAGTTCTCACACAACATTGTAAATTAAATCTACATCCAATTGTTATCAAATTACAATTTAAAGTTTAAGCAATGTGATATTTTAAATTATAGTTCTGACATGGTTTTATTAGGTTTAAATTACAACATAAGAGATGAAATATAGGCCTTCATTGCAGGCATGCCACTATCAGTATAGAGATACAAAACCACTGCGTACAATAGGACTGTCACATTTCCAAACAATTTCTACATTTAAACAAGAGCTGTCGGAGAACAGCGCAGCGGGGGTGGGTGGTGGGGGTAGTGGGGGTGGTGAGGGCAACATATATGTGTAAGAATTCACCAAAACAACACAAAAATATGTTAAAAAAAAAAAGTAGTGAGTTTTGAGTAGGGATGGGGAAGAGGCGTGGGGTGGGAAGGGCAACATATATGTGCAAAAAGCTATGTAAGAATGGACCAAAACACCACAGAAATATGGTAAAACAAAAACAAACAAAAAATATTTCGAGTGTGGGGGAGTGGAGGGGGTGTGGGCATGATAACTATGTGTAAGAATTGACAAAAACAACACAGAAATATGTAAAAAAACAAGAGGTCAATGACCTTGAAGCTCTACTGATTGATTTTGATTTCAGGAAGTAGTCGCTACAGACTTGTTTTTTGAAAATCTATTTTTAACCGTGGCGGCCATCTTGAATTTCCGGCCGACCTGAAATTTTGCTAAGATCAATAAGACATTAAGAGCAACATTCCTGTGAAGTTTCATGAAAATCCGTCAGGTAGTTTCAAAGAAGTAGTCGCTACAAGTTTTCATTATATAACTCTATGTAAACAAAGCAGCCATGTTTAAGGTCAAATCAAAACGATTTTCGACAAGGACCAACATCATGTCATACTGATCATTTTAGAAAAAGTCCCATATCAATATCTCTTATTGTTTTGAAGAAGTAGTCGCTACAAACTTATTTATTTTAAATCTATTTTTAGCTGTGGAGGCCATCTTGAATTTCCGGCCGACCTGAAATTTTTCTAGGATCAACTAGATATCAAGAGCAACATTCCTGTGAAGTTTCATGAACATCCGTCAAGTAGTTTCAGAGGAGTAGTC
>JAWPHD010024435.1:0-19200 GCA_037043455.1 Cyrtodaria siliqua | reverse complement strand
CCTCTGTGGCCACATTGCCATGACTGACCAGGACATTGTTTATCCACTGCATATAAGTTTAATGTCCCACTATAAAGAATAAAAATAATGAGCAGTTCATTCAGCCCTTGGTTTCATTTATAACAATAATTAGAGGTCCGACGCGTTTGGGTTTACCAAAATTGGTGTCCGCGAAAACAATAATAAGCCAGTTCTGTTGTCAAGTTATTTCATTATGAACAAAACTAATGTATAAACATTTGAACAAACTACATTAAAACAATTTTTTTTTAACAATTTATGTGGACTTCTACTTTTATTGACATGTTTACAGGTAGTATATGTCTTTCGGACCTGGTTTAAAAATGTTTAATGTAATAAAATGATTCGTGTACCCCACCGTTTTACTGGCATGCAAATACTGTTTTTTTTGATAATCGGCATGCTCTAATGATCCTCCACCCCATATTGTTTTGGTACAATTTGGCCATTTTGTTAGCTCGACTATTCGAAGAATAAGAGAGCTTATGTAATCACCCCGGGGTCGGCGTTGGCGTCGGCGTCCCACATCAAGGTTTGCGTGTAAGCTGTGCTTACAAGTCTATATCTCTTACAATTCTTACCCTAGCACAACCAAATTTGCCATTAGCTTGCTTATAGCATTATCGTAAGGGCTGCTTAAGTAATTTTGGTTCCTGTAACCCTTGGGCTCCCATGGAACCCAAATTCTGATAGCCCTTAAAATATGTCTGTTTCACATCAAATTTTGCGTGTAAGCTGTGTTTACAGGTCTATATCTCTTACATTTTTTGTCCTAGCTGAACTAAATTTTGGAATTGGTTTCCTTATAGTATGTTGTAAAGGGTTGGATAAGTAATTTTAAAATGTGCAATAATGGGGCACTTGGAACATTTTTTGTTTTTTTTTACATATTTCTTTGTTGTTTTGTCCAATTCTTACATACATATGTTGCACCCTCCACCCCACCCCCAACTCACTTCCGCCTATCCCCCCCCCCCGCTCCCCCCCCCCCCCCCCCCGCTCCCACTTGAAACTATTTATTTTATTATTTTTTACATATTTCTGCGTTGCTTTTGTCAATTCTTACACATATATGTTGCCCCCTCCCCGCGCCACCCTCCCCCCCCCCCATCCCCGCCTCTCACCCCGCCCCACTTGAATTTTTTATTTATTTTTTTAAATATTTCTTTGTTGTTTTAGTCAATTCTTACACATGTTGCTCCTCACCCCACGCCTCTACCCCATCCCCTATTTTTAGCTCTACTGGCCAAGGGCCAGCAGAGCTTATGGGATGGTGTGTTGTCCGTCTTCCGTCGTCCGTCGTCCGTCGTCCGTCCGTCGTCCGTCCGTTATCTTTTGCTTGTGTACACTCTAGAGGCCACATTTCTGATGCAATCATCATGAAACTTTGTCAGAATGTTTGTCTCAATGAAATCTCGGTCAAGTTCGAAAATGGGTCATGTGGGGTCAAAAACTAGGTCACTAGGTCAAATATTGGAAAAACCTTGTGTACACTCTAAAGGCCATATTTTTGACCCGAGCTTGATGCAACTTTGTCAGAATGTTTGTCTGAATTATATCTTGGTCAAGTTTGAAAATGGGTCACATGGGGTTAAAAACTCTGTCACTAGGTCAAATACTTGAAAAACCTTGTGTACACTCTAGAAGCCGTATTTCTGACCCAATCTTGATCAAACTTTGTCAAAATGTTTGTCTTAATTATATCTTGGTCAAGTTCAAAAATGGGTCACATGGTGTTAAAAACTAGGTCACTAGGTCAAACTTTGGAAAAACCGTGTGTACACTCTAGAGGCCATATTTTTTACCTGATCTTGATGAAACTTTGTCAAATTGTTTATCTTAATTATATCTTGATCAAGTTCGAAAATGGGTCACATGAAGTTAAAACTAGGTCACTAGGTCAAATATTGGAAAAACCTTGTGTACACTCTAGAGGCCATATTTTTGACCCGAGCTTGATGCAACTTTGTCAGAATGTTTTAATTATATCTTGGTCAAGTTTGAAAATGGGTCACATGGGGTTAAACACTAGGTCACTAGGTCAAATACTTGAAAAACCTTGTGTACACTCTAGAAGCCGTATTTCTGACCCAATCTTGATGAAACTTTGTCAAAATGTTTGTCTTAATTATATCTTGGTCAAGTTCAAAAATGGGTCACATGGTGTTAAAAACTAGGTCACTAGGTCAAACTTTGGAAAAACCGTGTGTACACTCTAGAGGCCATATTTTTGACCCGATCTTGATGAAACTTTGTCAGAATGTTTGTCTCTATGAAATCTCGGTCAAGTTCAAAAATGGGTCATGTGGGTTCAAAATCTAGGTCACTAGGTCAAATACTTGAAAAAACTTGTGTACACTCTAGAGGTCATATGTGTTACCCAATCTTGATGAAATTTTGTCAAATTGTTTATCTTAATTATATCTTGATCAAGTTCGGAAATGGGTCACATGAAGTTAAAAACTAGGTCACTAGGTCAAATATTGGAAAAACCTTGTGTACACTCTAGAGGCCATATTTTTGACCCAAGCTTGATGTCACTTTGTCAGAATGTTTATCTTAATTATATCTTGGTCAAGTTTGAAAATGGGTCACATGGGGTTAAAAACTAGGTCACTAGGTCAAATATTGGAAAAACCTTGTGTACACTCTTTGTCAAAATGTTTGTCTTAATTATATCTTGGTCAAGTTCAAAAATGGGTCACATGGTGTTAAAAACTAGGTCACTAGGTCAAACTTTGGAAAAACCGTGTGTACACTCTAGAGGCCATATTTTTGACCCGATCTTGATGCAATTTTGTCAGAATATTTGTCTCAATTATAGCTTGCTAAAGTTCGAAAATGGGTCACACAGGGTCAAAAACTAGGGCACTAGTACACTCTAGAGGCCATATTTCTGACCCGATCTTGATGAAACTTTGTCGAAATGTTGTCTTAATTATATTTTGGTCAAGTTCGAAAATGGGTCCCATGGGGTCAAAAACTAGGTCACTAGGTCAAATACTTGAAAAACCTTGTGTACACTCTAGACACCATGTAGTACGACTCGATTCATCAATGGTATAACAGCCAGTAGAGCGTTCACAGGCCCTCTTGGGCCTCTTGTTTTACATATTTCTGTGTAGTTTTGGTCAGTTCTAACTTCTTACACATAGCTATGTTGTGCTCCCAACCGCAACCCACATTGTTGTAGCCTTGTTTTCTGATGGTATATACTAGCTATAAATTTATTATTCTCCGAAAAATCGAATAGTCGAGCTGCGCTGTTCTCCGACAGCTCTTGTTTAATGAAAGTAATTCTTTGAGTCTCCAATAAAAGCCTGTTCATTTTTTTGACAAAATGATTGGTAGTCTTGGTTACAAATCAATTGATAAATCATTGTTTATTTTCAGAAATACGGAAATGGTATTGCACTTGTGTGAGCACTTGGTGTTACAGAATTATTATGCCCCGACAAAATCTGTCAGTCTGTCGTTTTTACTCATATTCTCAAAATTGCTTTCATATTTTATTTGTTGATTACTAAGGTCTTACAAAAACATTCGGTCCTATTTCTGATCACTTGCGACCTCAAGGTCACATACTTGGAAGTTTTGCATTTAGTGAGGGCATTTCTAGTTACTTTAGGTAGCCTAACCTTAAGTTGTACTATTATTCAAACCAGACATATCATGCTTCATGCAAACAAACTACCGCAATAATTGCCCAACCATAACTTTAGAAAATGTCATGATTTTAGTAAAGACTCCGGCATTTACAGTAGACAATATGGTAACAAAAAAACATGGTATTTTGAAATAGAACCATAGAACTGATATATAATTTATTTCATTTAGCCAGAAGACACAGACTATGAAGAGATCCCTATAGAAGCATTTGGTATGGCCATGCTGCGAGGTATGGGCTGGAAGCCTGGGCAGGGCATCGGCAAGAATAACAAGTAAGCAGTGTATTGTCATGCAGCGGATGTTTTACCTTTACAAATACAGCTTCTTCCTACTCTACCAATATGTTCTGTTCAGCTGCTATATTATGCTGCATAAAAATATGGTGTTCTTCGAATGGTCCATTATCATCATGTAAGCATTTTGACTGTATATGCTTTTAAAAAGTCTCGCGAGCATGGTGGTCATGGTAGAAAGGCACTGAAACAAAACAGTATGGTGTGCACTTGGCTTAACACAGATTTTGGAATTTAGTCAAACACTTACAGTAACTTAGTGTTTTACCTGGAAACTTCTACTGTTTGTCTTCGGACAGTAAATAGTTATGTCCCTATATCCATTACCGCAAAAATATAATTAAAAGAAATTAAAACAGTATCGTGTATTCAAGTATCGCAAAGATGACACGTGTATATATCGTTCTGTATATAACATCATAATATCATGCACTCCACTGGCATTACTCATTGCTATTCTAGTTTAATATTATGCTAGTTGAGTACACAAACTCTTATTAAATGACTAAAAGAGTAAAAAATCGACCATTTGAACATCCTATTTTCACACATAAGTTTAAGATTGCAGTACACATTATCAAAAGAAAGTATTTTGCATATAATAAAGGTGCTTAAATGCCAAACAGAATTTCCATCAAAAATACTTCCTCTTGTTTTCATTTTGTTTTCGTGTACATGATAAACAAATTACATGGTAGGTAAGGGTCTTCCATAGACCATTTAAGAGCATATTCCCCCTATCCCTTAATTCTAAAATCTAATTCCCCCTACTCCTTAATTAACCCCCTATCCTTTGATCTCTCTGCCTAGGCTATCCCTTAAAACACCAATAAATCTCTAAAATGCATTATACCTGTCTATAAATAGCTCCTTGTAAGCTATAGTTTTTAAAAATCCTTTCATTTATAGTTGAAATATACTTCAAATTGCATCTAAATAAATCATGATCCCTAAAAATATTGGTCACCCAAAGGGTAACTCCTCCTCCTCCTAAGTGGTCGGGTTGGTAAGTTATAACACTACTGATTCATTAGTGGTCGGGTTGATAAGTTATAACACTAATGATTCATTAGTGGTCGGGTTGGTCAGTTATAACACTAATGATTCATTAGTGGTCGGGTTGGTAAGTTGTAACACTACTGATTCATTAGTGGTCGGGTTGGTAAGTTATAACACTAATGATTCATTAGTGGTCGGGTTGGTAAGTTATAACACTAATGATTCATTAGTGGTCGGGTTGGTCAGTTATAACACTAATGATTCATTAGTGGTCGGGTTGGTAAGTTATAACACTAATGATTCATTAGTGGTCGGGTTGGTAAGTTATAAACTACTGATTCATTAGTGGTCGGGTTGGTAAGTTGTAACACTAATGATTCATTAGTGGTCGGGTTGGTCAGTTATAAACTACTGATTCATTAGTGGTCGGGTTGGTAAGTTATAAACTACTGATTCATTAGTGGTCGGGTTGATAAGTTATAACACTACTGATTCATTAGTGGTCGGGTTGGTAAGTTGTAACACTAATGATTCATTAGTGGTCGGGTTGGTAAGTTGTAACACTAATGATTCATTAGTGGTCGGGTTGGTAAGTTGTAACACTAATGATTCATTAGTGGTCGGGTTGGTAAGTTGTAACACTAATGATTCATTAGTGGTCGGGTTGGTAAGTTGTAACACTAATGATTCAATGAATCATTAGTGTTACAACTTACCAACCCGACCACTAATGAATCATTAGTGTTACAACTTACCAACCCGACCACTAATGAATCATTAGTGTTACAACTAGTAGTGGTCGGGTTGGTAAGTTATAACACTACTGATTCATTAGTGGTCGGGTTGGTGAAGACGTTGAGTTTGAAACCCTCTCACTGCTACGGGTTTGAATCCCACCGGGAGCTTGACTTGTGAGAAAGTGTTGATTATTGCCATCGTGATTTATTGTTTATCACATACCTAACTTGTAGTGTTGAAGTGAAATAAATGCCACGATGCTCATTTTTTTCCATTCCGCTCGGTCTGCAGTTGGAATTGCCTCGTCAATTTCCTTAACTGTTAAATGTACCAGATTACCAAAATTGATGACGTCATCGTGACATCGTCATTCGACAACGATGTGTCAGTTACATTAATAGATCTAGAAGTACGTTATGTTGTATTTTTGCAGTTATATGATACATAGAATCTCACATTTGTGCCTACCGGTTATTGAATTAATTAAACTCGTTGAATAAAATAGATGTGATGATAGCCTCGCATCATATAATTTTATCTAACGCGTTTAATAATTTCAATATTAAACAGGCACTCATTTATGATCCTTTATTTTTCACAATGTTTGAATAATAAAGCTTTTCCTTTGACTGTCTCCCATAGAAATATAACAAGTCCTTTGGGCTGATAAGAATATGAGGAGAATACAAAGACAAAACATTTTGGTGACTAGAAAGCAAAACACTTATGAACTTAAATTTCTTTCAGATCCATTGCACCCGTGGATGCAGTTCTAAGGCCAAAGGGAATGGGGCTGGGTGCTGACAGGAAGCAGGCTCAGCAACTGAACAATGCCAAACAGGGAGGTAATACTAACAAGGATGAGGACGAGGAGCAGATAAGCATGAAAAAAGGGGCACATTGTCTCATTGAGAAGGGGCCATACAAGGATCTGTATGCAATGGTGAGTATTGGCGATAAATTTAATAAATAGGGGGTAAAAGATACTGTCAGAACAGTGAAGTTTGTACCATCTCAGTCAGTTTTGCTAATGTTCAATCATCCCATACATGGTTTCAAAATTCAACCATTTTAGTGTTAATATTGTCTAGGAAGGCCCCAAAGTGAAACTATTTCATACTATTTGACAAACAAATTAAGCGATACCCCTACTGCAATTGTAAATCTGGGATGGTATGTGAGTGAACCATGTAACGTTCTTTCCAGACAGTAAATCTGGTGGTTTACCGTCACAAATTCGAGACGTTAACCAATGGATTCAGGCCTTACATTTTTATAAACATCTTCATGGTGTTGTTTAATGTTCCCTGTCTGATCTTTTTATATTTCTTTGTGTATAGAGAGCCTAGTTTTAATGCCTTGGAGGGTGAGGATTTAAACTGTTTTATGTTTTATGTTTTTTAACATAAATGGTGATAAACCATAAAGCAACAAAAAAAAAAGAAAAAAAAAAAAAAAATCACCTACCTACCTACCTACCCACCTCAAAAATTCTGGGTCGGAGCACTGCAAACCAACACTTTTTTAAGGATGGCCTTAGTTGAATATTATTGATTTTTGTAGGTGTTCCTTTTAATGTTGCTTGTTTTATACAAGATGATAGTTTACTTCTTTAAAAAGTTAACATCAGTTACTGAGTACACAACACGTTGCTGAGTAAACAAAAGTTGCTGAGTTAACAACTGCAAATTGCTGAGTACACTACAAGCTGCTGAATTAACTTCATGTTGCTTAGAAAAAATGTTCTGAGTAAACTACCAATTGCTGAGTACACTACAAGTTGCTGAGTAAACATCAGTTGCTGAGTAAACTTCAAGCTGCTGAGTAACCAAAAGTTGTTGAGTAAACTACAAGTTGCTGAGTAAACTTCACATTGCTGAGTGCTGAGTAAACTACAAATTGCTGAGTAAACTACAAGATGCTGAGTAGACTACAAGTTGCTGAGTAGACTACAAGTTGCTGCGGAAACTTTAAGTTTCTGAGTAAACTACAAGTTGCTGAGTAAACTACAAGTTGCTAAGTAAACTATAAGTTGCTGAGTAAACTACAAGTTGCTGAGTACACTACAAGTTGCTGAGTAAACTACAAGTAACTGAGTAAATGACAAGTTGCTGAGCAAACTACAAGTTGCTGGATAAACTACAAGTTGCTGAGTAAACTACAAGATGCTGAGTAAACTTCAAGTTGCTGAGTAAACGACAAGTTGCTGAGTAAATTTCAAATGGTCGAGTAAACTAGAAGCTGAGTAAACAAAAGTTGCTGAGTAAACAATGCCGTCAAGTAAACTTTCAGTTGTTGATAAACTAGAAGTTGCTGAGTAAACTAAACTACACATTACTGAGTAAACTATAATTTGCTGGGTAAACTAGAAGTTGCTGAGTAACTACACATTGCTGAAATGAGAGTTATCTATAACTAATATATATTCACACTGCAGATAGAAGGTCTAGAGGACAGTGGGAGATAACACTTACTTTATATATCACCATGTTTGTGGGAGATAACACTTACTTTATATATCACCATGTTTGTGGGAGATAACACTTACTTTATATATCACCATGTTTGTGGGAGATAACACTTACTTTATATATCACCATGTTTGTGGGAGATAACACTTACTTTATATATCACCATGTTTGTGGGAGATAACACTTACTTTATATATCACCATGTTTCACTCTGCTAATAGCAGTTCTAGATAAAGATTTTACTTTATCTATCACCATTTTCTTGCAGGTAGAAGGTCTAGATGAAGAGAATATGAGATAACTCAATTTCTCTACATCATTATCTGTATTGTTTATAGTTGAGGTTGACTGTGTATATGAAGTCAGTGGGAGAAGACACTCAATTTCTCTACATCATTATCTGTATTGTTTATAGTTGAGGTTGACTGTGTATATGAAGTCAGTGGGAGAAGACACTCACTTTCTCTACATCATTATCTGTATTGTTTATAGTTGAGGTTGACTGTGTATATGAAGTCAGTGGGAGAAGACACTCACTTTCTCTACATCATTATCTGTATTGTTTATAGTTGAGGTTGACTGTGTATATGAAGTCAGTGGGAGAAGACACTCACTTTCTCTACATCATTATCTGTATTGTTTATAGTTGAGGTTGACTGTGTATATGAAGTCAGTGGGAGAAGACACTCACTTTCTCTACATCATTATCTGTATTGTTTATAGTTGAGGTTGACTGTGTATATGAAGTCAGTGGGAGAAGACACTCACTTTCTCTACATCATTATCTGTATTGTTTATAGTTGAGGTTGACTGTGTATATGAAGTCAGTGGGAGAAGACACTCACTTTCTCTACATCATTATCTGTATTGTTTATAGTTGAGGTTGACTGTGTATATGAAGTCAGTGGGAGAAGACACTAACTTTATCCACATCAGTATCTGTATTGTTTATAGTTGAGGTTGACTGTGTATATGAAGTCAGTGGGAGAAGACACTAACTTTATTCACATCAGTATCTGTATTGTTTATAGTTGAGGTTGACTGTGTATATGAAGTCAGTTGGAGAAGACACTAACTTTATCCACATCAGTATCTGTATTGTTTACTTTGCAGATAGGTGTAGATGAAGACAATATGAGACAATATGAGACAACACATAATCTCCATAATCTATATTTTACACTTAATAGAACAATTACATGAAGACAATACGAGACAAACCCATTTCTTACATCAGTATCTGTATTGTTTACTTTAGATAGAACATCTAGATGAAGACAAAGGGAGATAACGCTCACTTTCGCGATCTCCGTATTCTGTATTTATTGCAGATAGAACATCTATATGAAGACAAAGGGAGATAACACTCACTTTCGCAATCTCCGTATTCTGTATTTATTGCAGATAGAAGGTCTAGATGAAGACAAAGGGAGATAACACTCACTTTCGCAATCTCCGTATTCTGTATTTATTGCAGATAGAAGGTCTAGATGAAGACAAAGGGAGATAACACTCACTTTCGCAATCTCCGTATTCTGTATTTATTGCAGATAGAAGGTCTAGATGAAGACAACGCGAGACTGATGGTGAAGTTAACAGTGAGTGGCAAGTCGATCACTGTCAGCCAGTACAACACTAAATTGGTCTCCAGCAAGGAATACAACAAATACTCAAAATATATAAGTATGTACATGGACTATAGTATTAAAAATTGTGTAGTCAAATCGAGGTTGGAAGTAAAAAGTACTGTTTTAATATACCTTTTAATAGCACCTTTTACCTGTCAAACTCTGAATTTGTCTCCACAATTTACCTTTTTATCTAAATTTTATTTAATAACTTTATACTTGAGACAAAAGCAGACAGAATGAACTACATTTGTTTAATTGTATGTACTGTAGTCTATCCATCAGGCACATATAGAACCAGAGAAATCTGTTTGATAGTCAGTGAAGGGTTATTCTAGGAATCCACATTGTCTTTTCTCTCTTGGAGCATGTCTTTATGACATAAATATGTGATGAACAGCTGTTAATGGCCATTTGTTCTTTAAAGGGACGAATGGCAAATAAAGTCATGAATAATGATTTTCAAATATGCAAGTTATGTAAGAACTTGACACTGTGATTTTTTTAAAAAACAGAAGAATTTTCATGATACATGTGAAATTGTGTTGCTTTCAGATAAAGGATCAGCAGACAGATATAAGGAGAAAGAAGATAAAAAGAAGGAAAGAGAAGGGAAAGGAAGAAGCAAAGACCGAGACTCGGACAAAGAAAGCACACACAGAAAGGAGGAGGATCGGTTACATGGCAGTGATTTTGACGACGGTAGACACTCAGACAGACGTGATAGAAAGAAGGACAAACACAGAGATAGAGAGTGTGATAAGTCAAGTAGAAAAAGAAAACATGAGGATATAAGGTAATTAAAACCAACAATTTGTTTAATTTGAACACCTGTGGGGTTCTAGGGACATCCTATCAACAATGTATAAAACCAAATCTGCAACTTTTTGTCAAGATTTTAAGTTCAGGCAATTATAATTGACCCTATTGATATTGTGATGTATTAAAGCCTAAAGATAATTTTCTTTTTTGAGGTGGGGGTTGTGGGTGGTGGGGAGAAATTTGATACGCAAAAACACTTTTTTACCATGCCTTTTAAAATGTAAATTTAAAGTTGACATCTGGCTCTGCGAAAATTCCTGCTTAACCCTAAAAGGTATTTCTAAGACATGTAGAGCAAAACAGTATTATCAAAAAGCTGCATACATTTCTCCAAGGCCATCTTGTGCTTTGCCAATATTGACCTTCATTACATGTGTTATAATATATAGTAACAAAAATGGTCTGTTTTTCACATTGTCTCTGTGGTCATATTAGACAAGCTCGTGAAACGGCGGGCCAAAAATCCATATGAAGGGCCAAAAAAACATATGGCGGGTCGAAATCTAGACAGAGTTACTTACATTTAGCATTAAATTATAGATACTTTTTTAATCATCGACCTCAAACCACTGATATCGTGCATCGCCACGTGCATCCAACGACAACTGTGACATTTGAAAATGGCAGTCAGAATGCTCGCTACCTTGTCCAGATTAATGGATATACAGTAGATCACCATAATGCACGCAGGAGATTGTTAGAAGATGATACAAAGATGAGGACGGACATAATTAAATTATGGAATAATAAAAAACAAGGACAATTCAATCCAAATCAAAATAAATATGCATGTAGAACTGTTTTCTTGACTATTACGAAAAAAGATGAATCAAGGGTCGAACATTCATTTCTTTTTGGGTCTATCATGCGATAATTTGAAATTGAAAGCAGTCATTTTCATGTAGAAATACCACAGGACTTCGAAGCCAGTGTTGACCTGTTTACCGACGAAGAGCTGACCATACTACATAATACATATGTTCGGAGATGGTGTGATAGATTAAACATATTAAATTATACATGTTCATTATTAAGGTGTCGTTGTTTTTGATCAAACTGTCTTCAACAACCTATTACAATATGTACTACAGTTCGTGTCTCAATAACATTTCAAACACAAGTCATCTGAAACAATAAATGTACATGAAATAATAACTATTCTCCAAACTTTTTATCCTTAATAAATTATAATTGCGAAACCAAATGCCATTTTTAGCTCTGCTGGCCAACGGCCAGCAGAGCTTATGGGATGGTGTGTTGTCTGTCGTCCGTCGTCTGTCGTCTGTCGTCCGTTAACTTTTCTTCAAACGACTTCTCCTCAGAAATTGCTTGGCTAATTTTGACCAAACTACACATGGATGATCCTTAGATGAATGCTTTTTAGATTTATTAAAATTAGGTCAGCGCTACATCCAATGGCTGCCATTACCATATATGGTCGAAACCTTAAAAAATCTTCTTCTCCAGAACTGCTGGACAGATTTCAACAGTTTTTCTTTTAAAATGATCGCCAACGCCTAGACTATCAAGTTTGTTCAAATAATGTCCCCTGGA
Organism: Cyrtodaria siliqua; assembly: GCA_037043455.1. Taxonomy (NCBI): domain Eukaryota; kingdom Metazoa; phylum Mollusca; class Bivalvia; order Adapedonta; family Hiatellidae; genus Cyrtodaria; species Cyrtodaria siliqua. The sequence continues at coordinate 7,005 of JAWPHD010024435.1, read as the reverse complement.
TCAAAAATGGCCGTGCCCCGGGGGTCCAAAGTTTGTATATTGAGGTTTTGCATGTTTTTCATATAGACATATAGGAAAAAACTTTAAAAAATCTTCTTCTCTGAAACCATAGAGCTCTCATGTATTACATGTAGCATCTGCTTATGGTCCTTTACTAAGTTTGTTCAAATTTGTCCCTGCCCCAGGGGGTCACAGTTTTACATAGACTTGTATAGGATTTTTTTTTTAAAAATCTTCTTCTCGGAAACTAGAACAGCCAGGGGTTTGATATTTTGCATTTACTATAAGCTTATGGTCCTTTACCAAGTTTGTTCAAATGGTGACCCTCGGGTCACATTTGGCCCCGCCCCAAGCGTCACATCTTTTACATAGACATGTATAGGGAAACACTTAAAAAATCTTCTTCTCTGAAACTGCAAGAGCCAGAGGTTTAATATTTTGCATTTGCTATAAGCTTGTGGTCCTCTACCAAGTTTGTTCAAATGGTGACCCAGGGGTCACATTTGGCCCCACCCCGGGGGTCACAGTTTTACATAGGCTTGTATAGGGAAAAACTGAAAAAATCGTCTTCTCTGGAACCACATGGCACAGAGCTCTCATGTATTATATGTAGCATCAGCTTATGGTCCTCTACTAAGTTTGTTCAAATGGTGACCCTGGGGTCAAATTTGTCCCCACCCCGAGGGTCACAGTTTTACATAGACTTATATAGGATTTTCTTTTTAAAAATCTTCTTTTCGGAATCTACAAGAGCCAGAGGTTTGATATTTTACATTTATTATAAGCTTATGGTCCTTTACCAAGTTTGTTCAAATGGTGACCCTGGGCTCATATTTGGCCCCGCCCCAAGGGTCACATGTTTTACATAGACATGTATAGGGAAAAACTTAAAAAATCTTCTCCTCCGAAACTGCAAGAGCCAGAGGTTTAATATTTTGCATTTGCTATTAGCTTATGGTCTTCTACCAAGTTTGTTCAAATGGTGACCCATTGGTCACATTTGGCCCCACCCTGGGGGTCACAGTTTTACTTAGGCTTGTATAGGCAAAAACTGAAAAAAATCTTCTCTGGAACCACATGGCACAGAGCTCTCATGTATTATTTTGCATCTGATCTTAGCCAAACTTTAGCAGATTTTATGGCTTTCTTTTTCTTTCTTTTTTCTTTTTTTAATTTGTTAACATTTTTTTTTATTTTTATTTTTTAAATTCATTTATTTTTGATTAATTTTTTTTTTTTTTTTTTTTTTTTTTTTTTATTTAAATTGTTTTTGTTTTTTTCTATATTGGACCAGTCGGACCATTAACAGAGGAGTTATGGCTCTTGATTTAGTTAAAAATGCTATATTTTGCCTCATTAATATGGTAGGGCCTTTATTTTTCCTCTGATCTTTACCAAGCTTTACCAGATTGTTTAGTTATGGCCCTTGATTTAGTCAAAAAGCTGTTTTTTGCCCGAAACTTCCAATAAAACATAAATGGCAGTCACTCGCTTCATTGATGTTATAAGAGCCATGTTAGCCAGTAGAGCGTCCACAGGCCCTCTTGGGCCTCTTGTTTAAATATCCATTCTTCCGCAAATGTAATCAGATAAACTGACAAAGTCAAGGCTGTGGAATAAAAACGTCACTGGAAAAGACAGTATCACCATTATGACGATTTTCTTACTCAGATACGTCAGTAAGTTTCAAAATAATTGAGTGGGTGTAGTGGTGGCTTGGGAACAAGTTATTGAATTGCCTATTTCAAATGACACATCCTATGATCGAAGTATATTAACGTCATACGTTTATTTTATTCTTGAAAATCAATGAATAAAAATGGATCTAAATATCATTAAAAATGAGTCATATTTAAACAAATACAAATAAGTCGATAAAATGTATTTTTACTTTGCACACTTTAGATATATCCAAAATAATAATGTTTTGGTTACACGTCGTGCACATGTAATAAACAGGTCATTTACTGGGGTAGGTGTGCCTGTTTGTGAATTTGGCCCTGAATAGGCATATGAGGCCCTTAAGCTAAAGTTCTCGGGCCTCATATGGCTATCTCGGGCCAATATCACAAACAGGCACACCTACCCCAGTTAATAACCTCTTAATATCCTGGTATTAGCCAAAATCTGTATGTCATTATTGAAAGCAAGCCATTTTATTTGTTTAAGGGAGAATATGTTTGTCTTAATCCAAATGATACAGACTTGGTATATTAATATCGCTATATTTGACTTAGTTCATATGTCATATAATGAATGTTGATATGTGTGTTACAATTATTACAGTATTGTATGTTATTAATACACCCCTAACTAACTGTGGTATGCTATGTCATAGTGATAAAAAGGGAAATAACAATATATTTTGAGGAGTTTTAGCGATATGATATTAAAAAAAGCCATAAATTGGAATAGCTTACAAAGGACAATTTTACCCTATTGATTCAATTGTGTTGTTTGTAATTGCCTTAGTTATAAGACTGCCAAAAAACATATTAAACGTTTTATTTGACATGTCAATACGTCTGCCTTAAATAGAATTTTAATCTCGTAGCAAAATAGCAAATTCTCTGCAATTGAGTGAGAGTTGTATGTTTAATATGCCATTCAACATCTGGCATCATTATGTGGTCCGAGTATTAACTTTCATACTCCATCCAACCCCTTCTCTCTACGGGGTTGGCTGGGGTATGAAATAAAAAACTTAATTTCGGCTTAAAATATTTGAAAATTGTAAAATTAAAACATTTAATAGTTAATTTTAAACAGTTTATTGCATTTTTCCAGTAAAAAATGTTTTAAACTTGTTTTATTGTCGAAATATCCGTTATAAAATCTTGCTAATATAAGATTTCCCATCGCTTACTGGAATTAAGGCGGGACCACATAATGATGTTTTTGTACATGTTGTATCATCTCCAGATCTCACAGTTCCACCAACGGCAGCTCACATTCATCACACCGATCTCTCTGGGTGCGACAAAATCTACGGGTACGGGTTGTTGACGAACGGTACAAGAAAGGAAGATTTTATAATATGAAGGTATACCATTTATGTGTTGATGGTAAATGTATCAGCAAAAATCATGACATTTCTTGCCACTGTTTTTACCTCCAACCCCAACATATTATTTTATTTAAATGAATAACTCTTAACCATAGAGCAATGATGAATATTTAATTCTTGCATCCGGATAAAGTTATCCACGTTTTACATGGGTGATGGAAAGCCTGACCTTACACATGGGGAAAGATAAAAGTCGCGCTCTGATATCAACCGTGATGGTTGCATGACGTCACTGTGTAAATAAACATGCAAATCATTAGTAGCTGGTGACGTCAATGCACAGAATGTAAATATATGCAAGAAAAAGAATCAGTCATTGGTATCCTGTTCAGATAGAGAATTTCCAACCCTCGGTATAACTTTTAATCAGAACCTCGGCAGAGCCTTGGTTCCGATAAAAACAATGATACCTCGTGTTGGATACCGAAAGATTCTTATATTACTTGTTGATTGCCTTCCGTTTAAGATGTCTGAAATTATTTCTTCATTTTAGTTGTCTGAAAAATGTAGAAAATAGTATTTATTTGAACCCACATCACTTCCCCAGTGCCAGTTTGCTTTTGATTGTTAAATAAATTGTAATGCCTTGTTGATTGTTTCATTTTACCTTATAATAGGTATTAATGAAACTCTCAGTTAGATAGGGAGAGATGTTGACCATTTGGTCCCATGAATCTTATGTCAAGGCATGTAAAATAATGGTATACATGCCTGCTCACTGGAGGCAATTGTGTGTTGATGAACAACAAATCAATTCAGTCCAGACTTGAATAAATAACGGTAAAATTACACTACAAAAAACGTTTATTAAAACACATTCCAGGTTTTCAGGTCATATAATAATGTATATGTGCTGATTAAAAGTATAGATTTATTACGGTTCTTAAAATACCCGTGATTGAATATGTGTAAGATGAATTACTTAATTCGAAACTTCAGTTTTGAGGTTTGGCCTGGCTGGTTAAAGCCGTTTATATTGTGTCTATATTGTTTGGATTCTCAAAATATATAAGTTATGTATATTCCTCATCGTCAGTAGGTTTAAAAGCAGTTGCTGTTGTTGGCGGGATAGCTACTTGAAGTCACATTATAATTATTGCGAACACGCATGTTAATGCACGTGTCGATGTCCCAGAAAAAGAAAGTCATGATTGTTGTTTTTATGGGTATCAGTGCAAATTTGGGTGAAGAAATCGGATAGGTGAACTACATTTTGCCGACAAAACAATTTTGATACAACTTTTCAGAATGCGTGAAAACGTAGGATGTATACGTGTGAGCGTGATTTAGCACAAAAATGCGTGTGTCTCGTGCCCAATGCGCGAGACTTGACATTTATGATTTATGTAAGTTTTTTCTCTATTAAACTTGCCATACCTGATACTCACTCTTTAATATGTGTTGCCTGATACAATAATGTTTTTGATCCCCAGGTGGTTATAGAAGATGTGTTTGACAAGGACCATTGTGTCTGTAAAAGTGACGATGGCAGAGTTCTAGATGGTATGACTTTATTTTTACCTTCCAATCAAAGATCATATTTCCTTATTTAAAGAAACTAACCCATCAAATAATGTCAACATCACACTACAAATCTGTTTATCAAAACTCTGTCCATATAATAATGTATATATGCCAGTTAAAGGTATAGGTTTATTCAAGGTTTATAAAAAATACCTGTGATCGAATATGGGTAAAATGAATTACGAGTCGGTAACTCTTAATTCGACGCTCCAATTTTGGGGTTTGGTCTGGTTTATATTGTGTCTATTATATAGATTTTGGATTCTCAAAATATGTAATTTAAATATATTTATACCTCGTCCATAGGTTTAGAAACAATGTATATATGTTATAAAATTTGTCTGTTGTTGGCAGGAGAGCCACTTTTAAATTAACCTAATTTCCTATAAAATATAGTGCTATTCTAGTTTTCAGTTGTAATATGAGCTCAGTCATTTGCCATCGTTATTTTAACAACCAATCTATTAGAACTTAAACTCTTGGACAGACACTCAACAGTCAAGCTCTTGTTGCATTTTGATTAAATCTTTAATCCAATAATTTTGTTTAAAAAAAAAGAAGGCATGTTCAGTATTAAAGGCAAATAAATCCCTGTGATATTGCAATACGGAAACTGAAATTTCAGATAATTTTACATTTGAGTTATAACCTAAACCTTAATAGTAGTTTTACCTGTCTTATTCCAGATATCTCACAGTCAATGTTGGAAACAGTTGTGCCAAAGTCAGACTCCTCATATGTCTGCATCGTAGCAGGGAAACACCGAGGACAGGTTGGTGGCAACCATAATTCATTCTCGCATATTGTATATTAAAATCTTCTTTGTCTTCTTAATATCTCAAAACAGTATGCACGTTGTTAAATCACTAAATATTTATGCATTCTTAATTTCTCAGAATGGTTATGCAGTTCACTTTGTGTTTACACTTACATTGTATGTATTTAAAGCTATCTCCGAAACTACTTTACATAATGGATTGAAACTTACATGTATTCAGCACATTAGACAACATCATACAGATAGGTTCTATAACTCATACTTTTATTTTTAGCCTCTTTTATACTTAGAATATTTGTTTAAAGTTTGTATGTAAGCTTGTATCTCCAAAAAACTTCACATAATGGATTAAAACTTCACAAATGAATCATCATTAGACAGCATCATATATCCAGGTTCTATAACTCACGCTTTTATTTTAAATTATGGCCTCTTTTATACTTAACAAAATTTGGTTTACATGTGCAGTACCGGTATTTCTGTTCTGCAGTTAAGCAAAATTTTTCACTTCAACATAGTTTCCCAATAAATAAACAAGGCCTTGAAAGTGGAGCTTCTGCAACGAGAGACGATGCTTCTTTTTTTCCCCAATGTACGGCCTCTGTAAAGTGAGCTTCAATGATTTCTTAAATAATAAAATTTTCTAAATGTTTACTTAGATTTCTGCACTATATTTAATTATGATCCTCACTTCATTTTTGTTTCGCCTTCGAGATATCACTTTGCGGCAGCGATGGCGGTGACGCCAACATTTACGCTGCAGTTTCTGTTAAAGTTTTTCACATTCTTATATCTTCTACATTGCTTTTTCTTGTTCATATAAACTTTGAATGTGTCTTCACTGTCATCAGTTTCAATTAACCACACAAGTTCCATAACTCTGTATGGCATTTTAGTAAAATGATGGCCCTTTTTTAACTTTGAAATTCATAAAGTTAGGCGTCAGAGACATTTTAATCCACGGATGTTTCTGTTTTGTTTGCTACCATGGAGCTATTTCTTCCCTGGTGACCAGCAATTTTCTGCACAATGTATAGATGGCAGTTGTCAGAATTGATGTAAAGACTCGTTGTTGTTTCAGATTGCTGGTGACCAGCAATTCTCTGCACAATGTATAGATGGCAGTTGTCAGTATTGATGTAAAGTCTCGTTGTTGTTGTATATTTCAGATTGCCAAGGTGTTGGAACGAGACAAGAAGAAGAGTCTGTCATTACTTCAGTTACTCAGTGACAGGGATTAAAGTTTGTACAGCTCGACTATGACTCTATATGTGAATATGTCGGTGACATCAATCAAGAGTATGATTCTAAATGGATCTAAATAGAAATTTCCTTATTATAAAGTTCTGCGGCTGTTTAATAGCCCAGTGACTTTCAAATGTCTCAGAATCAATCAACAGAGATATGTACTGTTTAAAGATCACCAAAATATCAGATATATCTTATTTGGCATGTTTACGGACTATTCTGTTGTCCGGACTCAAATGAAAGTACGTACCATACTGGTGGTCAATGTAAAGAAAACAAAAAAAACGGAAGACAAAGTAACCCACTTTTTAATTCGTTTTTTTATTACAGCCCATATTCTGTGTTTACGTTTGTTAAAGTCTCATAGCACACATATGATTACACAATA
>JAWPHD010024434.1:0-19202 GCA_037043455.1 Cyrtodaria siliqua | reverse complement strand
AATCAGTTCTTAACATATATATTCGTAATAATACGTAATATATATTCAGTCTTACACATATATATTTCAGTTCTTACACATATATATTCAGTTCTTACACTTATATATTCAGTCTTACACATATATATTCAGTTCTTAACACATATATATTCAGTTCTTACGCATATAATAATTCAGTTCTTACACATATATATTCAGTTCTTCTACACATATATATTCAGTTCTTACACATATATATTCCGTTCTTACACATATGTATTTAGTTCTTACACATATATATTCAGTTCTTACGCATATATATTCCGTTCTTACACATATATATTCAGTTCTTACACATATATATTTCAGTTCTTACACATATATATTCAGTTCTTACACATATATATTCAGTTCTTACCATATATATTCAGTTCTTACACATATATATTCAGTTCTTACACATATATATTCAGTTCTTACACATATATATTCAGTTCTTACGCATATATATTCAGTTCTTACGCATATATATTCCGTTCTTACGCATATATATTCCGTTCTTACACATATATATTTCGTCTTACACATATATATTCAGTTCTTACGCATATATATTCAGTTCTTACACATATATATTTCGTTCTTACACATATATATTCAGTTCTTACACATATATATTCAGTTCTTACACATATATATCAGTTCTTTACGCATATATATTCCGTTTCTTACAAATATATATTCAGTTCTTATACATATATATTCGTTCTTAGGCATATATATTCAGTTCTTACACATATATATTCAGTTCTTATACATATACATTCAGTTCTTACACATATATATTCAGTTCTTACTCATATATATTCAGTTCTTACACATATATATTCAGTTCTTACACATATATATTCAGTTCTTACACATATATATTCAGTTCTTACGCATATATATTCCGTTCTTACGCATATATATTCCGTTCTTACGCACATATATTCCGTTCTTACGCATATATATTCAGTTCTTACACATATATATTCCGTTCTTACACATATATATTAAGTTCTTACACATATATATTCATTTCTTACACTATTTATACAGTTCTTACACATATATAATCAGTTCTTACAAATATATATTCCGTTCTTACACATATATATTCAGTTCTTACGAATATATTCAGTTCTTACGCATATATATTCAGTTCTTACACATATATATTCAGTTATTACACATATATATTCAGTTCTTACACATATATATTCAGTTCTTACACATATATATTCAGTCTTACACATATATATTCAGTTCTTACACATATATATTCAGTTCTTACACATATATATTCCGTTCTTACGCATATATATTCCGTTCTTACGCATATATATTCCGTTCTTACACATATATATTCAGTTCTTACACATATATATTCAGTTCTTACACATATATTTTCAGTTCTTACTCATATATTTCGTTCTTACGCATATATATTCCGTTCTTACACATATATATTCAGTGCTTACACATATATATTCAGTTCTTACACATATATATTCAGTTCTTACACATATATATTCCGTTTTTACGCATATATTCAGTTCTTACGCATATATTCAGTTCTTACGCATATATACTCCGTCTTACACATATATATTAAGTTCTTACACATATATATTCAGTTCTTACACATATATATTGAGTTCTTACAAATATATATTCAGTTCTTACACATATATATTCAGTTCTTACACATATATATTCAGTTCTTACAAATATATATTCCGTTCTTACGCATATATATTCAGTTCTTACGCATATATTCAGTTCTTACGCATATATATTCAGTTCTTACACATATATATTCAGTTCTTACGCATATATATTCAGTTCTTACACATATATATTTCATTCTTACGCATATATATTCCGTTCTTACACATATATATTCAGTTCTTACACATATATATTCCGTTCTTACGCATATATATTCAGTTCTTACACATATATATTCAGTTCTTACACATATATATTCAGTTCTTACACATATATATTCAGTTCTTACACATATATATTCAGTTCTTACACATATATATTCAGTTCTTACACATATATATTCAGTTCTTACACATATATATTCAGTTCTTACACATATATATTCAGTTCTTACACATATATATTCAGTTCTACACATATATATTCAGTTCTTACACATATATATTCAGTTCTTACACATATATTTTCAGTTCTTACTCATATATATTCCGTTCTTACGCATATATATTCCGTTCTTACACATATATATTCAGTTCTTACACATATATATTCAGTTCTTACACATATATTTTCAGTTCTTACTCATATATTTCGTTCTTACGCATATATATTCCGTTCTTACACATATATAGTCAGTGCTTACACATATATATTCAGTTCTTACACATATATATTCAGTTCTTACACATATATATTCAGTTCTTACACATATATATTCCGTTCTTACGCATATATATTCAGTTCTTGCACATATATATTCAGTTCTTACACATATATATTCAGTTCTTACACATATATTTTCAGTTCTTACTCATATATATTCCGTCTTACGCATATATATTCCGTTCTTACACATATATATTCAGTTCTTTACACATATATATTCAGTTCTTACACATATATTTTCAGTCTTACTCATATATTTCGTTCTTACGCATATATATTCCGTTCTTACACATATATAGTCAGTGCTTACACATATATATTCAGTTCTTACACATATATATTCAGTTCTTACACATATATATTCAGTTCTTACACATATATATTCAGTTCTTACACATATATATTCAGTTCTTACACATATATATCAGTTCTTACACATATATATTCAGTTCTTACACATATATATTCAGTTCTTACACATATATATTCAGTTCTTACACTTATATATTCAGTTCTTACACATATATATTCAGTTCTTACACATATATATTCCGTTCTTACACATATGTATTTAGTTCTTACACATATATATCAGTTCTTACACATATATATTCAGTTCTTACGCATATATATTCCGTTCTTACACATATATATTCAGTTCTTACACATATATATTCCGTTCTTACGCATATATATTCAGTTCTTACACATATATATTCAGTTCTTACACATATATATTCAGTTCTTACACATATATATTCAGTTCTTACACATATATATTCAGTTCTTACACATATATATTCAGTTCTTACGCATATATATTCAGTTCTTACGCATATATATTCCGTTCTTACGCATATATATTCCGTTCTTACGCATATATATTTCGTTCTTACACATATATATTCAGTTCTTACGCATATATATTCAGTTCTTACAAATATATATTCAGTTCTTATACATATTTATTCCGTTCTTAGGCATATATATTCAGTTCTTACACATATATATTCAGTTCTTATACATATACATCAGTTCTTACACATATATATTCAGTTCTTACTCCTATATATTCAGTTCTTACACATATATATTCAGTTCTTACACATATATATTCAGTTCTTACACATATATATTCAGTTCTTACGCATATATATTCCGTTCTTACGCATATATATTCCGTTCTTACGCACATGTATTCGGTTCTTACGCATATATATTCAGTTCTTACACATATATATTCCGTTCTTACACATATATATTAAGTTCTTACACATATATATTCATTCTTACACTATTTATTCAGTTCTTACACATATATAATCAGTTCTTACAAATATATATTCCGTTCTTACACATATATATTCAGTTCTTACGAATATATTCAGTTCTTACGCATATATATTCAGTTCTTACACATATATATTCAGTTATTACACATATATATTCAGTTCTTACACATATATTCAGTTCTACACATATATATCAGTTCTTACACATATATATTCAGTTCTTACACATATATATTCAGTTCTTACACATATATAATTCCGTTCTTACGCATATATATTCAGTTCTTGCACATATATATTCAGTTCTTACACATATATTTTCAGTTCTTACTCATATATATTCCGTTCTTACGCATATATATTCCGTTCTTACACATATATATTCAGTTCTTACACATATATATTCAGTTCTTACACATATACTTTCAGTTCTTACTCATATATTTCGTTCTTACGCATATATATTCCGTTCTTACACATATATATTCAGTGCTTACACATATATATTCAGTTCTTACACATATATATTCAGTTCTTACACATATATATTCCGTTTGTACGCATATATTCAGTTCTTACGCATATATTCAGTTCTTACGCATATATACTCCGTTCTTACACATATATATTAAGTTCTTACACATATATATTCAGTTCTTACAAATATATATTAAGTTCTTACAATATATATTCAGTTCTTACACATATATATTCAGTTCTTACACATATATATTCAGTTCTTACAAATATATATTCCGTTCTTACGCATATATATTCAGTTCTTACGCATATATTCAGTTCTTACGCATATATATTCAGTTCTTACACATATATATTCAGTTCTTACGCATATATATTCAGTTCTTACACATATATATTTCATTCTTACGCATATATATTCCGTTCTTACACATATATATTCAGTTCTTACACATATATATTCCGTTCTTACGCATATATATTCAGTTCTTACACATATATATTCAGTTCTTACACATATATATTCAGTTCTTACACATATATATTCAGTTCTTACACATATATATTCAGTTCTTACACATATATATTCAGTTCTTTCGCATATATATTCCGTTCTTACGCATATATATTCCGTTCTTACGCACATATATTCCGTTCTTACGCATATATATTCAGTTCTTACACATATATATTCCGTTCTTACACATATATATTAAGTTCTTACACATATATATTCATTTCTTACACTATTTATTCAGTTCTTACACATATATAATCAGTTCTTACAAATATATATTCCGTTCTTACACATATATATTCAGTTCTTACGAATATATTCAGTTCTTACGCATATATATTCAGTTCGTACACATATATATTCAGTTATTACACATATATATTCAGTTCTTACACATATATATTCAGTTCTTACACATATATATTCAGTTCTTACACATATATATTCAGTTCTTACACATATATATTCAGTTCTTACACATATATATTCAGTTCTTACACATATATATTCCGTTCTTACGCATATATATTCAGTTCTTGCACATATATATTCAGTTCTTACACATATATATTCAGTTCTTACACATATATTTTCAGTTCTTACTCATATATATTCCGTTCTTACGCATATATATTCCATTTTACACATATATATTCAGTTCTTACACATATATATTCAGTTCTTACACATATATTTTCAGTTCTTACTCATATATTTCGTTCTTACGCATATATATTCCGTTCTTACACATATATAGTCAGTGCTTACACATATATATTCAGTTCTTACACATATATATTCAGTTCTTACACATATATATTCAGTTCTTACACATATATATTCAGTTCTTACACATATATATTCAGTTCTTAAACATATATATTCCGTTCTTACGCATATATATTCAGTTCTTACACATATATATTCAGTTCTTACACATATATATTCAGTTCTTACACATATATATTCAGTTCTTACACATATATATTCAGTTCTTACACTTATATATTCAGTTCTTACACATATATATTCCGTTCTTACGCATATATATTCAGTTCTTACACATATATATTTCGTTCTTACACATATATATTCAGTTCTTACACATATATATTCCGTTCTTACACATATGTATTTAGTTCTTACACATATATATTCAGTTCTTACACATATATATTCAGTTCTTACACATATATATTCCGTTCTTACGCATATATATTCAGTTCTTACACATATATATTCAGTTCTTACACATATATATTCAGTTCTTACACATATATATTCAGTTCTTACACATATATATTCAGTTCTTACACATATATATTCAGTTCTTACGCATATATATTCAGTTCTTACGCATATATATTCCGTTCTTACGCATATATATTCCGTTCTTACGCATATATATTTCGTTCTTACACATATATATTCAGTTCTTACGCATATATATTCCGTTCTTACAAATATATATTCAGTTCTTATACATATATATTCCGTTCTTAGGCATATATATTCAGTTCTTACACATATATATTCAGTTCTTATACATATACATTCAGTTCTTACACATATATATTCAGTTCTTACTCATATATATTCAGTTCTTACACATATATATTCAGTTCTTACACATATATATTCAGTTCTTACACATATATATTCAGTTCTTACGCATATATATTCCGTTCTTACGCATATATAATCCGTTCTTACGCACATATATTCCGTTCTTACGCATATATATTCAGTTCTTACACATATATATTCCGTTCTTACACATATATATTAAGTTCTTACACATATATATTCATTTCTTACACTATTTATTCAGTTCTTACACATATATAATCAGTTCTTACAAATATATATTCCGTTCTTACACATATATATTCAGTTCTTACGAATATATTCAGTTCTTACGCATATATATTCAGTTCTTACACATATATATTCAGTTATTACACATATATATTCAGTTCTTACACATATATATTCAGTTCTTACACATATATATTCAGTTCTTACACATATATATTCAGTTCTTACACATATATATTCAGTTCTTACACATATATATTCCGTTCTTACGCATATATATTCAGTTCTTGCACATATATATTCAGTTCTTACACATATATTTTCAGTTCTTACTCATATATATTCCGTTCTTACGCATATATATTCCGTTCTTACACATATATATTCAGTTCTTACACATATATATTCAGTTCTTACACATATATTTTCAGTTCTTACTCATATATTTCGTTCTTACGCATATATATTCCGTTCTTACACATATATATTCAGTGCTTACACATATATATTCAGTTCTTACACATATATATTCAGTTCTAACACATATATATTCAGTTCTTACACATATATATTCAGTTCTTACACATATATATTCAGTTCTTAAACATATATATTCCGTTCTTACGCATATATATTCAGTTCTTACACATATATATTCAGTTCTTACACATATATATTCAGTTCTTACACATATATATTCAGTTCTTACACATATATATTCAGTTCTTACACTTATATATTCAGTTCTTACACATATATATTCAGTTCTAACACATATATATTCAGTTCTTACGCATATATATTCCGTTCTTACACATATATATTTCGTTCTTACACATATATATTCAGTTCTTACACATATATATTCCGTTCTTACACATATGTATTTAGTTCTTACACATATATATTCAGTTCTTACACAAATATATTCAGTTCTTACGCATATATATTCCGTTCTTACACATATATATTCAGTTCTTACACATATATATTCAGTTCTTACACATATATATTCAGTTCTTACACATATATATTCAGTTCTTACACATATATATTCAGTTCTTACACATATATATTCAGTTCTTACACATATATATTCAGTTCTTACGCATATATATTCAGTTCTTACGCATATATATTCCGTTCTTACGCATATATATTCCGTTCTTACGCATATATATTTCGTTCTTACACATATATATTCAGTTCTTACGCATATATATTCAGTTCTTACACATATATATTTCGTTCTTACACATATATATTCAGTTCTTACACATATATATTCAGTTCTTACACATATATATTCTTACGCATATATATTCCGTTCTTACAAATATATATTCAGTTCTTACACATATATATTCCGTTCTTAGGCATATATATTCCGTTCTTACACATATATATTCAGTTCTTATACATATACATTCAGTTCTTACACATATGTATTCAGTTCTTACACATATATATTCAGTTCTTACACATATATATTCAGTTCTTACACATATATATTCAGTTCTTACACATATATATTCCGTTCTTACGCATATATATTCAGTTCTTACACATATATATTCAGTTCTTACACATATATATTCAGTTCTTACACATATATATTCAGTTCTTACACATATATATCAGTTCTTACACATATATATTCAGTTCTTACACATATATATTTAGTTCTTACGCATATATATTCAGTTCTTACACATATATATTTCGTTCTTACACATATATATTCAGTTCTTACACATATATATTCAGTTCTTACACATATATATTCAGTTCTTACACATATATATTCAGTTCTTACGCATATATATTCCGTTCTTACGCATATATATTCCGTTCTAACGCACATATATTCCGTTCTTACGCATATATATTCAGTTCTTACACATATATATTCCGTTCTTACACATATATATTCAGTTCTTACACATATATATTCAGTTCTTACACATATATAATCAGTTCTTACACATATATATTCAGTTCTTACAAATATATCTTCCGTTCTTACGCATATATATTCAGTTCTTACGAATATATTCAGTTCTTACGCATATATATTCAGTTCTTACACATATATATTCAGTTCTTACACATATATATTCAGTTCTAACGCATATATATTCAGTTCTTACACATATATATTTAGTTCTTACACATATATATTCAGTTCTTACACATATATATTCTGTTCTTACACATATATATTCCGTTCTTACGCATATATATTCAGTTATTACACATATATATTCAGATCTTACACATATATATTCAGTTCTTACACATATATTTTCAGTTCTTACTCATATATATTCCGTTCTTACGCATATATATTCCGTTCTTACACATATATATTCAGTTCTTACACATATATATTCAGTTCTTTCACATATATATTCAGTATTTACACATATATATTCAGTTCTTACAAATATATATTCCGTTCTTACGCATATATATTCCGTTCTTACGCATATATATTCCGTTTTTACGCATATATTCAGTTCTTACGCATATATTCAGTTCTTACGCATATATACTCCGTTCTTACACATATATATTCAGTTCTTACACATATATATTCAGTTCTTACACATATATATTGAGTTCTTACAAATATATATTCAGTTCTTACACATATATATTCAGTTCTTACACATATATATTCAGTTCTTACGCATATATATTCAGTTCTTACACATATATATTCAGTTCTTACGCATATATATTCAGTTCTTACACATATATATTTCATTCTTACGCATATATATTTCGTTCTTACACATATATATTCAGTTCTTACACATATATATTCCGTTCTTACGCATATATATTCAGTTCTTACACATATATATTCAGTTCTTACACATATATATTCAGTTCTTACACATATATATTCAGTTCCTACACATATATATTCAGTTCTTACACATATATATTCAGTTCTTACACATATATATTCAGTTCTTACACATATATATTCCGTTCTTACGCATATATATTCAGTTCTTACACATATATATTCAGTTCTTACACATATATATTCAGTTCTGACACATATATATTCAGTTCTTACACATATATATCAGTTCTTACACATATATATTCAGTTCTTACACATATATATTCAGTTCTTACGCATATATATAAAGTTCTTACACAAATATATTTCGTTCTTACACATATATATTCAGTTCTTACACATATATATTCAGTTCTTACACATATATATTCAGTTCTTAAACATATATATTCAGTTCTTACGCATATATATTCCGTTCTTACGCATATATATTCCGTTCTTACGCACATATATTCCGTTCTTACGCATATATATTCAGTTCTTACACATATATATTCCGTTCTTACACATATATATTAAGTTCTTACACATATATATTCATTTCTTACACTATTTATTCAGTTCTTACACATATATAATCAGTTCTTACAAATATATATTCCGTTCTTACACATATATATTCAGTTCTTACGAATATATTCAGTTCTTACGCATATATATTCAGTTCTTACACATATATATTCAGTTATTACACATATATATTCAGTTCTTACACATATATATTCAGTTCTTACACATATATATTCAGTTCTTACACATATATATTCAGTTCTTACACATATATATTCAGTTCTTACACATATATATTCAGTTCTTGCACATATATTTAGTTCTGACACATATATATTCAGTTCTTACACATATATTTTCATTTCTTACTCATATATATTCCGTTCTTACGCATATATATTCCGTTCTTACACATATATATTCAGTTCTTACACATATATATTCAGTTCTTACACATATATTTTCAGTTCTTACTCATATATTTCGTTCTTACGCATATATATTCCGTTCTTACACATATATATTCAGTGCTTACACATATATATTCAGTACTTACACATATATATTCAGTTCTTACACATATATATTCAGTTCTTACACATATATATTCAGTTCTTACACATATATATTCAGTTCTTAAACATATATATTCCGTTCTTACGCATATATATTCAGTTCTTACACATATATATTCAGTTCTTACACATATATATTCAGTTCTTACACATATATATTCAGTTCTTACACATATATATTCAGTTCTTACACTTATATATTCAGTTCTTACACATATATATTCAGTTCTTACACATATATATTCAGTTCTTACGCATATATATTCAGTTCTTACACATATATATTTCGTTCTTACACATATATATTCAGTTCTTACACATATATATTCCGTTCTTACACATATGTATTTAGTTCTTACACATATATATTCCGTTCTTACGCATATATATTCAGTTCTTACGCATATATATTCCGTTTTTACGCATATATTCAGTTCTTACGCATATATACTCCGTTCTTACACATATATATTCAGTTCTTACACATATATATTCAGTTCTTACACATATATATTGAGTTCTTACACATATATATTCAGTTTTTACACATATATATTCAGTTCTTACACATATATATTCAGTTCTTACAAATATATATTCCGCTCTTACGCATATATATTCAGTTCTTACGCATATATTCAGTTCTTACGCATATATATTCAGTTCTTACACATATATATTCAGTTATTACGCATATATATTCAGTTCTTACACATATATATTCCATTCTTACGCATATATATTTCGTTCATACACATATATATTTAGTTGTTACACATATATATTCCGTTCTTACGCATATATATCCAGTTCTTACACATATATATTCAGTTCTTACACATATATGTTCAGTTCTTACACATATACATTCAGTTCTTACACATATATATTCAGTTATTACACATATATATTCAGTTCTTACACGTATATATTCAGTTCTTACGCATATATATTCCGTTCTTACGCATATATATTCCGTTCTTACGCACATATATTCCGTTCTTACGCATATATATTCAGTTCTTACACATATATATTCCGTTCTGACACATATATATTAAGTTCTTACACATATATATTCATTTATTACACTATTTATTCAGTTCTTACACATATATAATCAGTTCTTACAAATATATATTCCGTTCTTACACATATATATTCAGTTCTTACGAATATATTCAGTTCTTACGCATATATATTCAGTTCTTACACATATATATTCAGTTATTTCACATATATATTCAGTTCTTACGCATATATTTAGTTCTTACACATATATATTCAGTTCTTACACATATATATTCAGTTCTTACGCATATATATTCCGTTCTTACACATATATATTCAGTACTTACACATATATATTCCGTTCTTACGCATATATATTCAGTTCTTACACATATATATTCAGTTCTTACACATATATATTAAGTTCTTACAAATATATATTCAGTTCTTACACATATATATTCAGTTCTTACGCATATATATTCCGTTCTTACGCATATATATTCAGTTCTTACGCATATATATTCCGTTCTTACGCATATATATTCCGTTCTTACGCATATATATTTCGTTCTTACACATATATATTCAGTTCTTACGCATATATATTCAGTTCTTACACATATATATTCAGTTCTTACACATATATATTCTTACGCATATATATTCCGTTCTTACAAATATATATTCAGTTCTTACACATATATATTCCGTTCTTAGGCATATATATTCAGTTCTTACACATATATATTCAGTTCTTATACATATACATTCAGTTCTTACACATATATATTCAGTTCTTACACATATATATTCAGTTCTTACACATATATATTCAGTTCTTACACATATATTCAGTTCTTACACATATATATTGCGTTCTTACGCATATATATTCAGTTCTTACACATATATATTCAGTTCTTACACATATATATTCAGTTCTGACACATATATATTCAGTTCTTACACATATATATCAGTTCTTACACATATATATTCAGTTCTTACACATATATATTCAGTTCTTACGCATATATATTCAGTTCTTACACATATATATTTCGTTCTTACACATATATATTCAGTTCTTACACATATATATTCAGTTCTTACACATATATATTCAGTTCTTACACATATATATTCAGTTCTTACGCATATATATTCCGTTCTTACGCATATATATTCCGTTCTTACGCACATATATTCCGTTCTTACGCATATATATTCAGTTCTTACACATATATATTCCGTTCTTACACATATATATTCAGTTCTTACACATATATATTCAGTTCTTACACATATATAATCAGTTCTTACACATATATATTCAGTTCTTACAAATATATCTTCCGTTCTTACGCATATATATTCAGTTCTTACGAATATATTCAGTTCTTACGCATATATATTCAGTTCTTACACATATATATTCAGTTCTTACACATATATATTCAGTTCTTACGCATATATATTCAGTTCTTACACATATATATTTAGTTCTTACACATATATATTCAGTTCTTACACATATATATTCTGTTCTTACACATATATATTCCGTTCTTACGCATATATATTCAGTTCTTACACATATATATTCAGTTCTTACACATATATATTCAGTTCTTACACATATATTTTCAGTTCTTACTCATATATATTCCGTTCTTACGCATATATATTCCGTTCTTACACATATATATTCAGTTCTTACACATATATATTCAGTTCTTTCACATATATATTCAGTATTTACACATATATATTCAGTTCTTACACATATATATTCCGTTCTTACGCATATATATTCAGTTCTTGCGCATATATATTCCGTTTTTACGCATATATTCAGTTCTTACGCATATATTCAGTTCTTACACATATATATTGAGTTCTTACAAATATATATTCAGTTCTTACACATATATATTCAGTTCTTACACATATATATTCAGTTCTTACAAATATATATTCCGTTCTTACGCATATATATTCAGTACTTACGCATATATATTCAGTTCTTACACATATATATTGAGTTCTTACAAATATATATTCAGTTCTTACACATATATATTCAGTTCTTACACATATATATTCAGTTCTTACATATATATATTCCGTTCTTACGCATATATATTCAGTTCTTACACATATATATTCAGTTCTTACACATATATATTCAGTTCTTACACATATATATTCAGTTCTTAAACATATATATTCCGTTCTTACGCATATATATTCAGTTCTTACACATATATATTCAGTTCTTACACATATATATTCAGTTCTTACACATATATATTCAGTTCTTAAACATATGTATTCAGTTCTTACACTTATATATTTAGTTCTTACACATATATATTCAGTTCATACACATATATATTCAGTTCTTACGCATATATATTCAGTTCTTACACATATATATTTCGTTCTTACACATATATATTCAGTTCTTACACATATATATTCCGTTCTTACACATATATATTAAGTTCTTACACATATATATTCATTTCTTACACTATTTATTCAGTTCTTACACATATATAATCAGTTCTTACAAATATATATTCCGTTCTTACACATATATATTCAGTTCTTACGAATATATTCAGTTCTTACGCATATATATTCAGTTCTTACACATATATTTAGTTATTACACATATATATTCAGTTCTTACACATATACATTCAGTTCTTACACATATATATTCAGTTCTTACACATATATATTCAGTTCTTACTCATATATATTCCGTTCTTACGCATATATATTCCGTTCTTACACATATATATTCAGTTCTTACACATATATATTCAGTTCTTACACATATATTTTCAGTTCTTACTCATATATTCCGTTCTTACGCATATATATTCCGTTCTTACACATATATATTCAGTGCTTACACATATATATTCAGTTCCTACACATATATATTCAGTTCTTACACATATATATTCAGTTCTTACACATATATATTCAGTTCTTACACATATATATTCAGTTCTTAAACATATATATTCCGTTCTTACGCATATATATTCATTTCTTACACATATATATTCAGTTCTTACACATATATATTCAGTTCTTACACATATATATTCAGTTCTTAAACATATGTATTCAGTTCTTACACTTATATATTCAGTTCTTACACATATATATTCAGTTCTTACACATATATATTCAGTTCTTACGCATATATATTCAGTTCTTACACATATATATTTCGTTCTTACACATATATATTCAGTTCTTACACATATATATTCCGTTCTTACACATATGTATTTAGTTCTTACACATATATATTCCGTTCTTACGCATATATATTCCGTTCTTACGCATATATATTCCGTTTTTACGCATATATTCAGTTCTTACGCATATATTCAGTTCTTACGCATATATACTCCGTTCTTACACATATATATTCAGTTCTTACACATATATATTGAGTTCTTACACATATATATTCAGTTTTTACACATATATAGTCAGTTCTTAAACATATATATTCAGTTCTTACAAATATATATTCCGTTCTTACGCATATATATTCAATTCTTACGCATATATTCAGTTCTTACGCATATATATTCAGTTCTTACACATATATATTCAGTTATTACGCATATATATTCAGTTCTTACACATATATATTCCATTCTTACGCATATATATTTCGTTCTTACACATATATATTCAGTTCTTACACATATATATTCCGTTCTTACGCATATATATTCAGTTCTTACACATATATATTCAGTTCTTACACATATATATTCAGTTCTTACACATATATATTCAGTTCTTACACATATATATTCAGTTCTTACACATATATATTCAGTTCTTACGCATATATATTCCGTTCTTACGCATATATATTCCGTTCTTACGCACATATATTCCGTTCTTACGCATATATATTCAGTTCTTACACATATATATTCCGTTCTTACACATATATATTAAGTTCTTACACATATATATTCATTTCTTACACTATTTATTCAGTTCTTACACATATATAATCAGTTCTTACAAATATATATTCCGTTCTTACACATATATATTCAGTTCTTACGAATATATTCAGTTCTTACGCATATGTATTCAGTTCTTACACATATATATTCAGTTATTACACATATATATTCAGTTCTTACGCATATATATTCAGTTCTTACACATATATATTCAGTTATTACACATATATATTCAGTTCTTACGCATATATATTCCGTTCTTACACATATATATTCAGTTCTTACGCATATATATTCCGTTCTTACGCACATATATTCCGTTCTTACACATATATATTCCGTTCTTACACATAAATATTAAGTTCTTACACATATATATTCATTTCTTACACTATTTATTCAGTTCTTACACATATATAATCAGTTCTTACAAATATATATTCCGTTCTTACACATATATATTCAGTTCTTACGAATATATTCAGTTCTTACGCATATATATTCAGTTCTTACACATATATATTCTGTTATTACACATATATATTCAGTTCTTACGCATATATATTCAGTTCTTACACATATATATTCAGTTCTTACACATATATATTCAGTTCTTACGCATATATATTCCGTTCTTACACATATATATTCAGTTCTTACACATATATATTCCGTTCTTACGCATATATATTCAGTTCTTACACATATATATTCAGTTCTTACACATATATATTAAGTTTTACACATATATATTCAGTTCTTACACATATATATTCAGTTCTTACACATATATATTCAGTTCTTACACATATATATTCAGTTCTTACACATATATATTCAGTTCTTACGCATATATATTCCGTTCTTACGCATATATATTCCGTTCTTACGCATATATATTTCGTTCTTACACATATATATTCAGTTCTTACGCATATATATTCAGTTCTTACACATATATATTTCGTTCTTACACATATATATTCAGTTCTTACACATATATATTCAGTTCTTATACATATATATTCAGTTCTTACACATATATATTCAGTTCTTACACATATATATTCAGTTCTTACACATATATATTCAGTTCTTACACATATATATTCCGTTCTTACGCATATATATTCAGTTCTTACACATATATATTCAGTTCTTACACATATATATTCAGTTCTGACACATATATATTCAGTTCTTACACATATATATTCAGTTCTTACACATATATATTCAGTTCTTACACATATATATTCAGTTCTTACGCATATATATTCCGTTCTTACGCATATATATTCCGTTCTTACGCACATATATTCCGTTCTTACGCATATATATTCAGTTCTTACACATATATATTCCGTTCTTACACATATATATTCAGTTCTTACACATATATATTCAGTTCTTACACATATATAATCAGTTCTTACACATATATATTCAGTTCTTACAAATATATCTTCCGTTCTTACGCATATATATTCAGTTCTTACGAATATATTCAGTTCTTATGCATATATATTCAGTTCTTACACATATATATTCAGTTCTTACACATATATATTCAGTTCTTACGCATATATATTCCGTTCTTACACATATATATTTAGTTCTTACACATATATATTCAGTTCTTACACATATATATTCTGTTCTTACACATATATATTCCGTTCTTACGCATATATTTTCAGTTCTTACACATATATATTCAGTTCTTACACACATATATTCAGTTCTTACACATATATATTCAGTTCTTACAAATATATCTTCCGTTCTTACGCATATATATTCCGTTTTTACGCATATATTCAGTTCTTACGCATATATTCAGTTCTTACACATATATATTAAGTTTTACACATATATATTCAGTTCTTACACATATATATTCAGTTCTTACACATATATATTGAGTTCTTACACCTATATATTCAGTTATTACACATATATATTCAGTTCTTACGCATATATATTCCGTTCTTACGCATATATATTCCGTTCTTACGCATATATATTTCGTTCTTACACATATATATTCAGTTCTTACGCATATATATTCAGTTCTTACACATATATATTTCGTTCTTACACATATATATTCAGTTCTTACACATATATATTCAGTTCTTATACATATATATTCAGTTCTTACACATATATATTCAGTTCTTACACATATATATTCAGTTCTTACACATATATAACCCGTTCTTACGCATATATATTCAGTTCTTACACATATATATTCAGTTCTTACACATATATATTCAGTTCTGACACATATATATTCAGTTCTTACACATATATATCAGTTCTTACACATATATATTCAGTTCTTACACATATATATTCAGTTCTTACGCATATATATTCAGTTCTTACACATATATATTTCGTTCTTACACATATATATTCAGTTCTTACACATATATATTCAGTTCTTACACATATATATTCAGTTCTTACACATATATATTCAGTTCTTACGCATATATATTCCGTTCTTACGCATATATATTCCGTTCTTACGCACATATATTCCGTTCTTACGCATATATATTCAGTTCTTACACATATATATTCCGTTCTTACACATATATATTCAGTTCTTACACATATATATTCAGTTCTTACACATATATAATCAGTTCTTACACATATATATTCAGTTCTTACAAATATATCTTCCGTTCTTACGCATATATATTCAGTTCTTACGAATATATTCAGTTCTTATGCATATATATTCAGTTCTTACACATATATATTCAGTTCTTACACATATATATTCAGTTCTTACGCATATATATTCCGTTCTTACACATATATATTTAGTTCTTACACATATATATTCAGTTCTTACACATATATATTCTGTTCTTACACATATATATTCCGTTCTTACGCATATATTTTCAGTTCTTACACATATATATTCAGTTCTTACACACATATATTCAGTTCTTACACATATATATTCAGTTCTTACAAATATATCTTCCGTTCTTACGCATATATATTCAGTTCTTACGAATATATTCAGTTCTTACGCATATATATTCAGTTCTTACACATATATATTCAGTTCTTACACATATATATTCAGTTCTTACGCATATATATTCAGTTCTTACACATATATATTTAGTTCTTACACATATATATTCAGTTCTTACACATATATATTCTGTTCTTACACATATATATTCCGTTCTTACGCATATATATTCCGTTTTTACGCATATATTCAGTTCTTACGCATATATTCAGTTCTTACGCATATATACTCCGTTCTTACACATATATATTCAGTTCTTACACATATATATTCAGTTCTTACACATATATATTGAGTTCTTACAAATATATATTCAGTTCTTACACATATATATTCAGTTCTTACACATATATATTCAGTTCTTACAAATATATATTCCGTTCTTACAGCATATATATTCAGTTCTAACACATATATTCAGTTCTTACAGCATATATATTCAGTTCTTACACATATATATTCCGTTCTTACGCATATATATTCAGTTCGTACACATATATATTCCGTTCTAACACATATTTATTCAGTTCTTACACATATATAGTCAGTTCTTACACATATATATTCCGTTCTTACGCATATATATTCAGTTCTTACGCATATATATTCAG
>JAWPHD010024433.1:0-19211 GCA_037043455.1 Cyrtodaria siliqua | reverse complement strand
TATATTCAGTTCTTACACATATATATTCAGTTCTTACACAAATATATTCCGTTCTTTCTCATATATATTCAGTTTTACGCATATAGATTCCGTTCTTACACATATATATTCAGTTCTTACACATATATATTCCGTTCTTACCCATATATATTCCGTTCTTACGCATATATATTCAGTTCTTATGCATATATATTCCGTTCTTACTCATATATATTCAGTTCTTACGTATATATATTCAGTTCTTACACATATATATTCAGTTCTTACACATATATATTCAGTTCTTACACATATATATTCTGTTCTTACACATATATATTCAGTTCTTACACATATATTTTCCGTTATTACTCATATATATTCTTACACATATATTCCGTTCTTACACATATATATTCCGTTC
Source organism: Cyrtodaria siliqua (assembly GCA_037043455.1). NCBI lineage: Eukaryota > Metazoa > Mollusca > Bivalvia > Adapedonta > Hiatellidae > Cyrtodaria > Cyrtodaria siliqua. Next base: position 18,808 of record JAWPHD010024433.1, on the reverse strand, counting down.
TTACACATATATATTCCGTTCTTACACATATATATTCCGTTCTTACGCATATATATTCAATTCTTACGCATATATATTCCGTTCTTACGCATTTATATTCCGTTCTTACACATATATATTCAGTTCTTACACATATATATTCACTTCTTACACATATATATTCCGTTCTTACACATATATATTCCGTTCTTACACATATATATTCCGTTCTTACACATATATATTCCGTTCTTATACATATATGTTCCATACTTACACATATATATTCCGTTCTTACGCATATATATTCCGTTCTTACACATATATATTCCGTTCTTACGCATATATATTCTTACACATATATTCCGTTCTTACACATATATATTCCGTTCTTACACATATATATTCCGTTCTTACACATACATATTCCGTTCTTACACATATATATTCCGTTCTTACACATATATCTTCCATTCTTACACATATATATTTCGATCTTACACATATATATTCCGTTCTTACAAATATATATTCCGTTCTTACACATACATATTCCGTTCTTATACATATATATTCCGTTCTTACGCATATATATTCCGTTCTTACAAATATATATTCCGTTCTTACACATACATATTCCGTTCTTACACATATATATTCCGTTCTTACGCATATAGATTCAGTTCTTACGCATATATGTTCAGTTCTTACGCATATATGTTCAGTTCTTACGCATATATATTCAGTTCTTACGCATATATGTTCAGTTCTTACGCATATATATTCATTTCTTACGCATATATATTCAGTTCTTACGCATATATTCAGTTCTTATGCATATATATTCAGTTCTTACGCATATATGTTCAGTTATTACGCATATATGTTATTTCTTTCACATATATGTTCAGTTCTTACGCATATTTATTCAGTCCTTACGCATATATATTCAGTTTTTACGCATATATATTCAGTTCTTACGCATATATATTCAGTTCTTACACATATATATTCCGTTATTACACATATATATTCCGTTCTTACACGTATATATTCCGTTCTTAAACATATATATTCCATTCTTACACATATATATTCCGTTTTTACACATATATATTCCGTTCTTACACATATATATTCACTTCTTACACATATATATTCCGTTCTTACACATATATATTCCGTTCTTACACGTATATATTCCGTTCTTAAACATATATATTCCGTACTTACACATATATATTCCGTGCTTACACATATATTCCGTTCTTACGCATATATATTCCGTTCTTTCGCATATATATTCAGTTTTACGCATATATATTGATTTCTTACGCAGATATATTCCGTTCTTACACATATATATTCCGTTTTTACAGATATATATTCCGTTCTTACACATATATATTCACTTCTTACACATATATATTCCGTTCTTACACATATATATTCCGTTCTTACACATATATATTCCGTTCTTACACATATATTTTCAGTTCTTACACATATATATTCCGTTCTTACGCATATATATTCCGTTCTTACGCATATTCTTACTAAGCATATATATTCCGTTCTTACGCATATATATTCAGTTCTTTCGCATATATATTCAGTTCTTACACATATATATTCAGTTTTACGCATATATATTCAGTTCATACGCATATATATTCAGTTCTTACGCATATATATTCAGTTCTTACGCATATATATTCAGTTCTTTCGCATATATATTCAGTTCTTACAGTTACATTGTCAGTTCTTACACATATATATTCAGTTCTTACACATATATATTCCGTTCTTTCTCATATATATTCAGTTTTACGCATATATATTCCGTTCTTACACATATATATTTAGTTCTTACACATATATATTCCGTTCTTACCCATATATATTCCGTTCTTACGCATATATATTCAGTTCTTATGCATATATATTCCGTTCTTACTCATATATATTCAGTTCTTACGTATATATATTCAGTTCTTACACATATATATTCAGTTCTTACACATATATATTCAGTTCTTACACATATATATTCTGTTCTTACACATATATATTCAGTTCTTACACAAATATTTTCCGTTATTACTCATATATATTTTTACACATATATTCCGTTCTTACACATATATATTCAGTTCTTACACATATATATTCCGTTCTTACACATATATATTCCGTTCTTACGCATATATATTCAATTCTTACGCATATATATTCCGTTCTTACGCATTTATATTCCGTTCTTACACATATATATTCAGTTCTTACACATATATATTCACTTCTTACACATATATATTCCGTTCTTACACATATATATTCCGTTCTTACACATATATATTCCGTTCTTACACATATATATTCCGTTCTTATACATATATGTTCCATACTTACACATATATATTCCGTTCTTACGCATATATATTCCGTTCTTACACATATATATTCCGTTCTTACACATATATATTTAGTTCTTACGCATATTCATTCAGTTCTTACATGGATATATTCCGTTCTTACACGTATATATTCACTTCTTACACATATATATTCAGTTCTTACACATATATATTCCGTTCTTACAAATATATACACATATATATTCCGTTCTTACACATATATATACCGTTCTTACGCATAAATATTCCGTTCTTACACATATATATTCACTTCTTACACATATATATTCCGTTCTTACACATATATATTCAGTTCTTACAGATATATATTCAGTTATTACGCATATATATTCAGTTATTACACATATATATTCACTTCTTACACATATATATTCCGTTCTTACACATATATTCCGTTCTTACACATATATACACATATATATTCCGTTCTTACACATACATATTCCGTTCTTACACGTACATATTCCGTTCTTACACATATATATTCCGTTGTTACTCATATATATTCCGTTCTTACGGATATATATTCAGTTCTAACTCATATATATTCACTTCTTACACATATATATTCAGTTCTTACACATATATTCCGTTCTTACACATATATACACATATATATACCGTTCTTACACATACATATTCCGTTCTTACACGTACATATTCAGTTCTTACACATATATATTCCGTTCTTACACATATATATTCCGTTCTTACGCATATATATTCAGTTCTTATGCATATATATTCAGTTCTTACGCATATATATTCAGTTCTTACGCATATATATTCAGTTCTTACGCATATATATTCAGTTCTTACACATATATATTCAGTTCTTACACATATATATTCAGCTCTTACACATATATATTCAGTTCTTACACATATATATTCCGTTCTTACACATACATATTCAGTTCTTACACATATATATTCCGTTCTTACACATACATATTCCGTACTTACACATATATATTCAGTTCTTACACATATATATTCACTTCTTAGGCATATATATTCCGTTCTTACACATATATATTTCGTTCTTACACATATATATTTCGTTCTTACGCATATATATTCAGTTCTTACGCATATATATTCAGTTCTTACAAATATATATTCAGTTCTTACAGATATATATTCAGTTCTTACGCATATATATTCAGTTCTTACGCATATATATTCAGTTCTTACGCATATATATTCATTTCTTACACATATATGTTCAGTTCTTACACATATATATTCCGTTCTTACTCAAATATATTCCGTTCTTACACATATATATTCCGTTCTTACACATATATATTCCGTTCTTACACATATATATTCCGTTCTTAAACATATATATTCCGTTCTTACGCATATATATTCCGTTCTTACGGATATATATTCAGTTCTAACTCATATATATTCACTTCTTACACATATATATTCAGTTCTTACACATATATTCCGTTCTTACACATATATACACATATATATACCGTTCTTACACATACATATTCCGTTCTTACACGTACATATTCAGTTCTTACACATATATATTCCGTTCTTACACATATATATTCCGTTCTTACGCATATATATTCAGTTCTTATGCATATATATTCAGTTCTTACGCATATATATTCAGTTCTTACGCATCTATATTCAGTTCTTACGCATATATATTCAGTTCTTACACATATATATTCAGTTCTTACACATATATATTCAGTTCTTACACATATATATTCAGTTCTTACACATATATATTCCGTTCTTACACATACATATTCAGTTCTTACACATATATATTCCGTTCTTACACATACATATTCCGTACTTACACATATATATTCAGTTCTTACACATATATATTCACTTCTTAGACATATATATTCCGTTCTTACACATATATATTTCGTTCTTACACATATATATTTCGTTCTTACGCATATATATTCAGTTCTTACGCATATATATTCAGTTCTTACAAATATATATTCAGTTCTTACAGATATATATTCAGTTCTTACGCATATATATTCAGTTCTTACGCATATATATTCAGTTCTTACGCATATATATTCATTTCTTACACATATATGTTCAGTTCTTACACATATATATTCCGTTCTTACTCAAATATATTCCGTTCTTACACATATATATTCCGTTCTTACACATATATATTCCGTTCTTACACATATATATTCCGTTCTTAAACATATATATTCCGTTCTTACGCATATATATTCCGTTCTTACGCATATATATTCCGTCCAACGCACATATATTCAGTTCTTACGCGTGTATATTCAGCTCTTACGCATACATATTCAGTTCTTACACATATATATTCAGTTCTTACACATATATATTCCATTCTTACACATACATATTCACTTCTTACACATATATATTCCGTTCTTACACATATATATTCAGTTCTTACACATATATATTCAGTTCTTACACATATATATTCCATTCTTACACATACATATTCAGTTCTTACACATATATATTCACTACTTACACATATATATTCCGTTCTTACACATATATTCCGTTCTTACACATATATACACATATATATTCCGTTCTTACACATACATATTCCGTTCTCACACGTACATATTCCGTTCTTACACATATATATTCCGTTGTTACTCATATATATTCCGTTCTTACGCATATATATTCAGTTCTAACTCATATATATTCACTTCTTACACATATATATTCAGTTCTTACACATATATTCCGTTCTTACACATACATAAACATATATATACCGTTCTTACACATACATATTCCGTTCTTACACGTACATATTCCGTTCTTACACATATATATTCCGTTCTTACACATATATATTCCGTTCTTAAGCATATATTCAGTTCTAACTCATATATATTCAGTTCTTATACATATATATTCACTTCTTACACATATATATTCCGTTATTACACATATATATTCAGTACTTACAGATATATATTCAGTTCTTACGCATACATATTCAGTTCTTACGCATACATATTCAGTTCTTACGCATATATATTCATTTCTTACACATATATGTTTAGTTCTTACACATATATATTCCGTTCTTACACGTACATATTCCGTTCATACACATATATATTCCGTTCTTACACATATATATTCCGTTCTTACACATATATATTCCGTTCTTACACATATATATTCCCTTCTTACACATATATATTCAGTTCTTACACATATATATTCAGTTCTTACACATATATACACATATATATTCCGTTCTTACACATATATGTTCCGTTCTTACACAAATATATTCCGTTCTTACACATATATATTCCGTTCTTACGCATATATATTCAGTTCATACGCATATATATTCAGTTCTTACACATATATATTCAGTTCTTACAAATATATATTCAGTTCTTACACATATATATTCAGTTCTTACACATATATATTTAGTACTTACACATATATATTCCGTTCTTGCACATATATATTCCGTTCTTACACATATATATTCCGTTCTTACACATATATATTCCGTTCTTACACATATATATTCAGTTCTTACACATATATATTCAGTTCTTACGCATATATATTCCGTTCTTACACATATATTCCGTTCTTACGCATATATATTCAGTTCTTACGCATATATATCATTTCTTACACATATATGTTCAGTTCTTACGCATATATATTCAGTTTTACGAATATATATTCAGTTCTTACGCATATATATTCAGTTCTTACACATATATATTCCGTTCTTACGCATACATATTCAGTTCTTACGCATATATATTCAATTCTTATACATATATGTTCAGTTATGATGCATATATATTCAGTTTTACGCATATGTATTAAGTTCTTACGCATATATATTCAGTTCTTACACATATATATTCAGTTCCTTCACATATATATTCCGTTCTTACACATATTTATTCTGTTCTTACACATATATATTCCGTTCTTACACATATATATTCTGTTTTTACACATATATATTCACTTCTTACACATATATATTCCGTTCTTACAGATATATATTCAGTTCTAACAGATATATATTCAATTATTACGCATATATATTCAGCTCTTACGCATAAATATTCATTTCTTACGCATATATATTCATTTCTTACACATATATGTTCAGTCCTTACACATATATATTCCGTTCTTACACGTACATATACCGTTCTTAAACATATATATTCCGTTCTTACACATATATATTCAGTTCTTACAGATATATATTCCCTTCTTTCACATATATATTCAATTCTTACACATATATATTCCCTTCAAACACATATATACACATATATATTCCGTTCTTACACATATATTTCGTTCTTACACGTACATATTCCGTTCTTACGCATATATATTCCGTTCTTACACATATATATTCCCTTCTTTCGCATATATATTCAGTTCTTACTCATATATATTCAGTTCTTACACATATATATTCAGTTCTTACAAATATATATTCAGTTCTTACACATATATATTCAGTTCTTACACATATATATTCCGTTCTTTCACAAATATATATTCCGTTCTTTCACATATATATTCACTTCTTACACATATATATTCACTTCTTACACATATATATTCCGTTCTTACACATATATTCCGTTCTTACACATATATACACATATATATTCCGTTCTTACACATACATATTCCGTTCTTACACGTACATATTCCGTTCTTACACATATATATTCCGTTGTTACTCATATATATTCCGTTCTTACGGATATATATTCAGTTCTAACTCATATATATTCACTTCTTACACATATATATTCAGTTCTTACACATATATTCCGTTCTTACACATATATACACATATATATACCGTTCTTACACATACATATTCCGTTCTTACACGTACATATTCAGTTCTTACACATATATATTCCGTTCTTACACATATATATTCCGTTCTTAAGCATATATTCAGTTCTAACTCATATATATTCAGTTCTTACACATATATATTCAGTTCTTACAAATATATATTCAGTTCTTACACATATATATTCAGTTCTTACACATATATATTCAGTTCTTACACAAATATATTCCGTTCTTACACGTATATATTCCGTTCTTACAAATATATATTCCGTTCTTACACGTATATATTCCGTTCTTACACATATATATTCCGTTCTTACACATATATATTCAGTTCTTACACATATATATTCACTTCTTACACATATATATTCCGTTCTTACACATATATATTCAGTTCTTACAGATATATATTCATTTCTTACGCATATATATTCAGTTCTTACGCATACATATTCAGTTGTTACGCATATATATTCATTTCTTACACATATATGTTCAGTTCTTACACATATATATTCCGTTCTTACACGTACATATTCCGTTCTTACACATATATATTCCGTTCTTACACATATATATTCCGTTCTTACACATATATATTCAGTTCTTACACATATATATTCCCTTCTTACACATATATATTCAGTTCTTACACATATATATTCAGTTCTTACACATATATACACATATATATTCCGTTCTTACACATTTATATTCCGTTCTTACACAAATATATTCCGTTCTTACACATATATATTCCGTTCTTACGCATATATATTCAGTTCTTACACATATATATTCAGTTCTTACAAATATATATTCAGTTTTTACACATATATATTCAGTTCTTACACATATATATTCAGTACTTACACATATATATTCCGTTCTTGCACATATATATTCCGTTCTTACACATATATATTCCTTTCTTACACATATATATTCCGTTCTTACACATATATATTCAGTTCTTACACATATATATTCAGTTTTTACGCATATATATTCCGTTCTTACACATATATATTCCGTTCTTACGCATATATATTCAGTTCTTACGCATATATATCATTTCTTACACATATATGTTCAGTTCTTACGCATATATATTCAGTTTTACGAATATATATTCAGTTTTTACGCATATATATTCAGTTCTTACACATATATATTCCGTTCTTACGCATATATATTCAGTTCTTACGTATATATATTCAATTATTATACATATATGTTCAGTTATTATGCATATATATTCAGTTTTACGCATATGTATTAAGTTCTTACGCATATATATTCAGTTTCTACACATATATATTGAGTTCTTACACATATATATTTCGTTCTTACACATATTTATTCTGTTCTTACACATATATATTCCGTTCTTACACATATATATTCTGTTCTTACACATATATATTCACTTCTTACACATATATATACCGTTCTTACACATATATATTCAGTTCTTACAGATATATATTCAGTTATTACGCATATATATTCAGCTCTTACGCATAAATATTCATTTCTTACGCATATATATTCATTTCTTACACATATATGTTCAGTTCTTACACATATATATTCCGTTCTTACACGTACATATACCGTTCTTACACATATATATTCCGTTCTTACACATATATATTCAGTTCTTACAGATATATATTCCCTTCTTACACATATATATTCAATTCTTACACATATATATTCCCTTCTTACACATATATACACATATATATTCCGTTCTTACACATATATTTCGTTCTTACACGTACATATTCCGTTCTCACGCATATATATTCCGTTCTTACACATATATATTCCGTTCTTTCGCATATATATTCAGTTCTTACTCATATAAATTCAGTTCTTACACATATATATTCAGTTCTTACAAATATATATTCAGTTCTTACACATATATATTCAGTTCTTACAAATATATATTCAGTTCTTACACATATATATTCAGTTCTTACACATATATTCCGTTCTTACACATACATAAACATATATATACCGTTCTTACACATACATATTCCGTTCTTACACGTACATATTCCGTTCTTACACATATATATTCCGTTCTTACACATATATATTCCGTTCTTAAGCATATATTCAGTTCTAACTCATATATATTCAGTTCTTATACATATATATTCACTTCTTACACATATATATTCCGTTATTACACATATATATTCAGTACTTACAGATATATATTCAGTTCTTACACAAATATATTCCGTTCTTACACATATATATTCAGTTCTTACAGATATATATTCCCTTATTTCACATATATATTCAATTCTTACACATATATATTCCCTTCAAACACATATATACACATATATATTCCATTCTTACACATATATTTCGTTCTTACACGTACATATTCCGTTCTTACACATATATATTCCGTTCTTACACATATATATTCCGTTCTTACACATATATATTCAGTTCTTACACAAATATATTCCGTTCTTACACATATATATTCCGTTCTTACGCATATATATTCAGTTCTTACACATATATATTCAGTTCTTACAAATATATATTCAGTTCTTACACATATATATTCAGTTCTTACACATATATATTCAGTACTTACACATATATATTCCGTTCTTGCACATATATATTCCGTTCTTACACATATATATTCCTTTCTTACACATATATATTCCGTTCTTACACATATATATTCAGTTCTTACACATATATATTCAGTTTTTACGCATATATATTCCGTTCTTACACATATATATTCCGTTCTTACGCATATATATTCAGTTCTTACGCATATATATCATTTCTTACACATATATGTTCAGTTCTTACGCATATATATTCAGTTTTACGAATATATATTCAGTTTTTACGCATATATATTCAGTTCTTACACATATATATTCCGTTCTTACGCATATATATTCAGTTCTTACGTATATATATTCAATTCTTATACATATATGTTCAGTTATTATGCATATATATTCAGTTTTACGCATATGTATTAAGTTCTTACGCATATATATTCAGTTCCTACACATATATATTGAGTTCTTACACATATATATTCCGTTCTTACACATATTTATTCTGTTCTTACACATATATATTCCGTTCTTACACATATATATTCTGTTCTTACACATATATATTCACTTCTTACACATATATATTCCGTTCTTACACATATATATTCAGTTCTTACAGATATATATTCAGTTATTACGCATATATATTCAGCTCTTACGCATAAATATTCATTTCTTACGCATATATATTCATTTCTTACACATATATGTTCAGTTCTTACACATATATATTCCGTTCTTACACGTACATATACCGTTCTTACACATATATATTCCGTTCTTACACATATATATTCAGTTCTTACAGATATATATTCCCTTCTTACACATATATATTCAATTCTTACACATATATATTCCCTTCTTACACATATATACACATATATATTCCGTTCTTACACATATATTTCGTTCTTACACGTACATATTCCGTTCTCACGCATATATATTCCGTTCTTACACATATATATTCCGTTCTTTTGCATATATATTCAGTTCTTACTCATATATATTCAGTTCTTACACATATATATTCAGTTCTTACAAATATATATTCAGTTCTTACACATATATATTCAGTTCTTACAAATATATATTCAGTTCTTACACATATATATTCAGTTCTTACACATATATTCCGTTCTTACACATACATAAACATATATATACCGTTCTTACACATACATATTCCGTTCTTACACGTACATATTCCGTTCTTACACATATATATTCCGTTCTTACACATATATATTCCGTTCTTAAGCATATATTCAGTTCTAACTCATATATATTCAGTTCTTATACATATATATTCACTTCTTACACATATATATTCCGTTATTACACATATATATTCAGTACTTACAGATATATATTCAGTTCTTACACAAATATATTCCGTTCTTACACATATATATTCAGTTCTTACAGATATATATTCCCTTATTTCACATATATATTCAATTCTTACACATATATATTCCCTTCAAACACATATATACACATATATATTCCATTCTTACACATATATTTCGTTCTTACACGTACATATTCCGTTCTTACACATATATATTCCGTTCTTACACATATATATTCCGTTCTTACACATATATATTCAGTTCTTACACAAATATATTCCGTTCTTACACATATATATTCCGTTCTTACGCATATATATTCAGTTCTTACACATATATATTCAGTTCTTACAAATATATATTCAGTTCTTACACATATATATTCAGTTCTTACACATATATATTCAGTACTTACACATATATATTCCGTTCTTGCACATATATATTCCGTTCTTACACATATATATTCCTTTCTTACACATATATATTCCGTTCTTACACATATATATTCAGTTCTTACACATATATATTCAGTTTTTACGCATATATATTCCGTTCTTACACATATATATTCCGTTCTTACGCATATATATTCAGTTCTTACGCATATATATCATTTCTTACACATATATGTTCAGTTTTTACGCATATATATTCAGTTTTACGAATATATATTCAGTTTTTACGCATATATATTCAGTTCTTACACATATATATTCCGTTCTTACGCATATATATTCAGTTCTTACGTATATATATTCAATTCTTATACATATATGTTCAGTTATTATGCATATATATTCAGTTTTACGCATATGTATTAAGTTCTTACGCATATATATTCATTTCCTACACATATATATTGAGTTCTTACACATATATATTCCGTTCTTACACATATTTATTCTGTTCTTACACATATATATTCCGTTCTTACACATATATATTCTGTTCTTACACATATATATTCACTTCTTACACATATATATTCCGTTCTTACACATATATATTCAGTTCTTACAGATATATATTCAGTTATTACGCATATATATTCAGCTCTTACGCATAAATATTCATTTCTTACGCATATATATTCATTTCTTACACATATATGTTCAGTTCTTACACATATATATTCCGTTCTTACACGTACATATACCGTTCTTACACATATATATTCCGTTCTTACACATATATATTCAGTTCTTACAGATATATATTCCCTTCTTACACATATATATTCAATTCTTACACATATATATTCCCTTCTTACACATATATACACATATATATTCCGTTCTTACACATATATTTCGTTCTTACACGTACATATTCCGTTCTCACGCATATATATTCCGTTCTTACACATATATATTCCGTTCTTTCGCATATATATTCAGTTCTTACTCATATATATTCAGTTCTTACACATATATATTCAGTTCTTACAAATATATATTCAGTTCTTACACATATATATTCAGTTCTTACACATATATATTCCGTTCTTCACATATATATATTCCGTTCTTTCACATATATATTCACTTCTTACACATATATATTCACTTCTTACACATATATATTCCGTTCTTACACATATATTCCGTTCTTACACATATATACACATATATATTCCGTTCTTACACATACATATTCCGTTCTTACACGTACATATTCCGTTCTAACACAAATATATTCCGTTGTTACTCATATATATTCCGTTCTTACGGATATATATTCAGTTCTAACTCATATATATTCACTTCTTACACATATATATTCAGTTCTTACAGCATATATTCCGTTCTTACACATATATACACATATATATACCGTTCTTATACATACATATTCCGTTCTTAAACGTACATATTCCGTTCTTACACATATATATTCCGTTCTTACACATATAGATTCCGTTCTTAAGCATATATTCAGTTCTAACTCATATATATTCAGTTCTTACACATATATATTCAGTTCTTACAAATATATATTCAGTTCTTATACATATATATTCAGTTCTTACACATATATATTCAGTTCTTACACAAATATATTCCGTTCTTACACGTATATATTCCGTTCTAACACATATATATTCCGTTCTTACACGTATATATTCCGTTCTTACACATATATATTCCGTTCTTACACATATATATTCAATTCTTACACATATATATTCACTTCTTACACATATATATTCCGTTCTTACACATATATATTCAGTTCTTACGGATATATATTCATTTCTTACGCATATATATTCAGTTTTACGCATATATATTCATTTCTTACACATATATGTTCAGTTATTATGCATATATATTCAGTTTTACTCATATGTATTCACTTCTTACGCATATATATTCATTTCTTACACATATATGTTCAGTTCTTACACATATATTCCGTTCTTACACGTACATATTCCGTTCTTACACATATATATTCCGTTCTTACACATATATATTTAGTTCTTACACATATATATTCAGTTCTTACACATATATATTCCTTCTTACACATATATATTCAGTTCTTACACATATATATTCAGTTCTTACACATATATACATATATATATTCCGTTCTTACACATTTATATTCCGTTCTTACACAAATATATTCCGTTCTTACACATATATATTCCGTTCTTACGCATATATATTCAGTTCTTACACATATATATTCAGTTCTTACAAATATATATTCAGTTCTTACACATATATATTCAGTTCTTACACATATATATTCAGTACTTACACATATATATTCCGTTCTTACACATATATATTAATTTCTTACACATATATATTCCGTTCTTACACATATACATTCAGTTCTTACACATATATATTCCGTTCTTACGCATATATATTCAGTTCTTACGCATATATATCATTTCTTACACATATATGTTCAGTTCTTACGCATATATATTCAGTTTTACGAATATATATTCAGTTCTTACGCATATATATTCAGTTCTTACACATATATATTCCGTTCTTACGCATATATATTCAGTTCGTACGCATATATATTCAATTCTTATACATATATGTTCAGTTATTATGCATATATATTCAGTTTTACGCATATGTATTAAGTTCTTACGCATATATATTCAGTTCCTACACATATATATTGAGTTCTTACACATATATATTCCGTTCTTACACATATTTATTCTGTTCTTACACATATATATTCCGTTCTTACACATATATATTCTGTTCTTACACATATATATTCACTTCTTACACATATATATTCCGTTCTTACACATATATATTCAGTTCTTACAGATATATATTCAGTTATTACGCATATATATTCAGCTCTTACGCATAAATATTCATTTCTTACGCATATATATTCATTTCTTACACATATATGTTCAGTTCTTACACATATATATTCCGTTCTTACACGTACATATACCGTTCTTACACATATATATTCCGTTCTTACACATATATATTCAATTCTTACACATATATATTCCCTTCTTACACATATATACACATATATATTCCGTTCTTACACATATATTTCGTTCTTACACGTACATATTCCGTTCTTACGCATATATATTCCGTTCTTACACATATATATTCCGTTCTTTCGCATATATATTCAGTTCTTACTCATATATATTCAGTTCTTACAAATATATATTCAGTTCTTACACATATATATTCAGTTCTTACACATATATATTCCGTTCTTTCACATATATATATTCCGTTCTTTCACATATATATTCACTTCTTACACATATATATTCACTTCTTACACATATATATTCCGTTCTTACACAAATATTCCGTTCTTACACATATATACACATATATATTCCGTTCTTACACATACATATTCCGTTCTTACACGTACATATTCCGTTCTTACACATATATATTCCGTTGTTACTCATATATATTCCGTTCTTACGGATATATATTCAGTTCTAACTCATATATATTCACTTCTTACACATATATATTCAGTTTTACACATATATTCCGTTCTTACACATATATACACATATATATACCGTTCTTACACATACATATTCCGTTCTTACACGTACATATTCCGTTCTTACACATATATATTCCGTTCTTACACATATAGATTCCGTTCTTAAGCATATATTCAGTTCTAACTCATATATATTCAGTTCTTACACATATATATTCAGTTCTTACAAATATATATTCAGTTCTTATACATATATATTCAGTTCTTACACATATATATTCAGTTCTTACACAAATATATTCCGTTCTTACACGTATATATTCCGTTCTTACAGATATATATTCCGTTCTTACACGTATATATTCCGTTCTTACACATATATATTCCGTTCTTACACATATATATTCAGTTCTTACACATATATATTCACTTCTTACACATATATATTCCGTTCTTACACATATATATTCAGTTCTTACGGATATATATTCATTTCTTACGCATATATATTCAGTTTTTACGCATATATATTCATTTCTTACACATATATGTTCAGTTATTATGCATATATATTCAGTTTTACGCATATGTATTCACTTCTTACGCATATATATTCAGTTCTTACACATATATATTCAGTTCTTACATATATATATTCAGTTCTTACACATATTTATTCTGTTCTCACACATATATATTCCGTTCTTACACATATATATTCCGTTCTTACACATATATATTCAGTTCTTACACATATATATTCCCTTCTTACACATATGTATTCAGTTCTTACACATATATATTCAGTTCTTACACATATATACACATATATATATTCCGTTCTTACACATATATATTTCGTTCTTACACAAATATATTCCGTTCTTACACATATATATTCCGTTCTTACGCATATATATTCAGTTCTTACAAATATATATTCAGTTCTTACACATATATATTCAGTTCTTACACATATATATTCAGTACTAACACATATATATTCCGTTCTTGCACATATATATTCCGTTCTTACACATATATATTCCGTTCTTACACATATATATTCCGTTCTTACACATATATATTCAGTTCTTACACATATATATTCAGTTCTTACGCATATATATTCGTTCTTACACATATATATTCGTTCATACGCATATATATTCAGTTATTACGCATATATATCATTTCTTACACATATATGTTCAGTTCTTAACGCATATATATTCAGTTTTACGAATATATATTCAGTTCTTAAGCATATATATTCAGTTCTTACACATATATATTCCGTTCTTACGCATATATATTCAGTTCTTACGCATATATATTCAATTCTTATACATATATGTTAAGTTATTATGCATATATATTCAGTTTTACGCATATGTATTAATTTCTTACGCATATATATTCAGTTCTTACACATATATATTCAGTTCTTACACATATATATTCCGTTCTTACACATATTTATTCTGTTCTTGCACATATATATTCCGTTCTTACACATATATATTCCGTTCTTACACATATATATTCCGTTCTTACACATATATATTCAGTTCTTACACATATATATTCAGTTCTTACGCATATATATTCCGTTCTTACACATATATATTCCGTTCTTACGCATATATATTCAGTTATTACGCATATATATCATTTCTTACAAATATATGTTCAGTTCTTAACGCATATATATTCAGTTTTACGAATATATATTCAGTTCTTAAGCATATATATTCAGTTCTTACACATATATATTCCTTTCTTACGCATATATATTCAGTTCTTACGCATATATATTCAATTCTTATACATATATGTTCAGTTATTATGCATATATATTCAGTTTTACGCATATGTATTAATTTCTTACGCATATATATTCAGTTCTTACACATATATATTCAGTTCTTACACATATATATTCCGTTCTTACACATATTTATTCTGTTCTTACAAATATATATTCCGTTCTTACACATATATATTCTGTTCTTACACATATATATTCACTTCTTACACATATATATTCCGTTCTTACACATATATATTCAGTTCTTACAGATATATATTCAGTTATTACGCATATATATTCAGCTCTTACGCATAAATATTCATTTCTTACGCATATATATTCATTTCTTACACATATATGTTCAGTTCTTACACATATATATTCCGTTCTTACACGTACATATACCGTTCTTACACATATATATTCCGTTCTTACAAATATATATTCAGTTCTTACAGATATATATTCCCTTCTTACACATATATATTCAATTCTTACACATATATATTCCCTTCTTACACATATATACACATATATATTCCGTTCTTACACATATATTTCGTTCTTACACGTACATATTCCGTTCTTACGCATATATATTCCGTTCTTACACATATATATTCCCTTCTTTCGCATATATATTCAGTTCTTACTCATATATATTCAGTTCTTACACATATATATTCAGTTCTTACAAATATATATTCAGTTCTTACACATATATATTCAGTTCTTACACATATATATTCCGTTCTTTCACATATATATATTCCGTTCTTTCACATATATATTCACTTCTTACACATATATATTCACTTCTTACACATATATATTCCGTTCTTACACATATATTCCGTTCTTACACATATATACACATATATATTCCGTTCTTACACATACATATTCCGTTCTTACACGTACATATTCCGTTCTTACACATATATATTCCGTTGTTACTCATATATATTCCGTTCTTACGCATATATATTCAGTTCTAACTCATATATATTCACTTCTTACACATATATATTCAGTTCTTACACATATATTCCGTTCTTACACATATATACACATATATATACCGTTCTTACACATACATATTCCGTTCTTACACGTACATATTCCGTTCTTACACATATATATTCCGTTCTTACACATATAGATTCCGTTCTTAAGCATATATTCAGTTCTAACTCATATATATTCAGTTCTTACACATATATATTCAGTTCTTACAAATATATATTCAGTTCTTACACATATATATTCAGTTCTTACACATATATATTCAGTTCTTACACAAATATATTCCGTTCTTACACGTATATATTCCGTTCTTACACATATATATTCCGTTCTTACACGTATATATTCCGTTCTTACACATATATATTCAGTTCTTACACATATATATTCAGTTCTTACACATATATATTCACTTCTTACACATATATATTCCGTTCTTACACATATATATTCAGTTCTTACAGATATATATTCATTTCTTACGCATATATATTCAGTTCTTACGCATATATATTCATTTCTTACACATATATGTTCAGTTATTATGCATATATATTCAGTTTTACGCATATGTATTCACTTCTTACGCATATATATTCAGTTCTTACACATATATATTCAGTTCTTACATATATATATTCAGTTCTTACACATATTTATTCTGTTCTTACACATATA
>JAWPHD010024432.1:0-19216 GCA_037043455.1 Cyrtodaria siliqua | reverse complement strand
CCCCGAAAATTGGTCACGTGATACCTACAACGATTTTTAACTAATCAAAACTAGTTTTCTTCCGAGGACCCGTAAAAAGTCCTCGGACGTTTGAGAAGTCCTCGGACGGTTGGTGTGTTTTCATACAGAGGTCCTCAGTCAGATAGTAATGCACGAGCACACACACACACACACACACACACACACACTGATTTTGATATTTGATAAACACTTAAAGATTGCTGTTTGTCACTTTAATATAATGCAGAATTGAGTGAAATGATTGTGCTATCTTATAATTCACCAAACAAAAATTGGTTTAAATGAGATTTTCAATTCTTTTTAGCTGATGCAGCCTTTAAAACTGGTCAAATTAAATTCTGTAATATCATATTTATACCCTGGCTTTCACAAAGTGAAGTGGCTGTATGGGAATCATGCTGTCTGTAATGTCCTGTCGCGTAACACATTTTTGTCGCGTCGCGTCCCGTAACACATTTTTATTTCTTGCATTCCTCAAACAGTTTTGAATGGGTTGTTCCAAAACTTCATATACACATAACAACTGATCACAAAATGGGGATATTCATCATCTTCAGTGATAGTTCTAATTATGTTTTGGATTTATCTGTATCCGTCATGTTCACTATCCTCTCTAAAATGCAATCAATATCATGATTTTCAGAAATAAATAATAAGTGAAACATCTCATGACATTTTACATTCTTTAAAACAAAATCTTTACTGATTTTGTTTTCTTACTAAAAGGACAGACGGCAATCGTGACCTTTTTATCAAGCATAAAAATTAGTGTTTGAGTTTATTAATCCAGTATCATTTTGACTTCAAATCTGCTTGGATATAATTAATTAGAATTATGAGTTGTCAATTTGTCGTCTTATTCTTCCATAAGTTTAAATTATATTATTGGTGCAATATGTACAAGAGAAAGTAATATGCAAACATAATTTGCTTTATCCTATTCTTATAATAAATATTAATGATTGAACAATGCAAGTTATATATATATTGTAGAAAAACTAACCGGACAATGACCGCAGGTTTTAATTTTTTTTTCAAGATTGCCGTGTGTCCCTTTAATCTTCAATCATAAAAGAAGACAATATGAATATGTTATTGAACAAGTTTAAAGAAATTATGTTTTATATTTACCTTCATACAATATATAGCATACAGTGGCGTAGCTGCCTATAGCCACTCAGTAGGCTTTGTCCCCAGAAGTGAAAAAAAATAAAAATGCCAAAAATGCAATAAAAACTGAGTGGGGTAAGGCTGACATATCAAATAATAATTGTTATTAGGTCTGTGATCATACATTTATTTAAAACTTAAAGCTGCATAAAATCTCTATTGTGTATTCTACACATACAAACACCCACATGATAATTACTCCTGTTGGATTTTGGCACCTAAAACAAATAAATGGCAGAACTGTCTTTCACGCTTTAATAGTTCATTTGAGTTTACATATGTGAATACTTAACAATCAAAATTCACTCATTCAATGGCAGATAGTGTTTGCATGTAATACATTCACAGGTATGCAAACAATTAAGAAGATGTCAAACAGTTTTATTGAATCATAAAAAAGCATAAGAAATTAGTGATTCTAGTCATACTTATGTAATCTTATATATAGTAACTCTTCCTGCACAACCTTCACAATTGACTGATACCTCTATATTAAGGTTTGATAGGTTAAGAAATATATATTTTGGAGTGTTAGAGTTAACGGATATACACAAAAATGGATACATACCTCAGTCCTATAAAGGGTAAGTTGGAATTTTTTGTAAATTTATATCAAATTTCTTTTAAGATATGGCAGTCTGTAAGTGTACTTTGTTGGGTAATTCTAGAGTAAAGCGTAATTTCAACCTAATTTTTATGACCCTGACATTTTATTGGGAAAAAAATGCTGTTGAAATAAACTTTTCATTGATTTTTTTTTTTTAATTTGTATGTATTCAATGAGAGTCATATTATAATACTAAGTATGGTATATTTTTGATTATAACAGGTAAGAAAAATATTTAAGCAGAAACAGCAGTTTCGAACAATAAAAAGGACACCAGACAAACTCTTGTCTTTACTGAGCCACTCAGTCGGGGAACTTTTCAAATACCATCACCTTAAAATTAATGGTGATGATGTTTCATCACATCATAATTAAATATGCGAACTCGCTACCATGCTACAAGTCCGATCTCTTTCACGTCCATATGTTTATCGCCGTTATTGGTGCCTGTTGGTTTGTTGGTTTATCGGTAGAAGTATAGATGGGAAACCCGCCAGTAGCTTTATAATGTTATAACATTTTCTAAAAATGTATAGACGAAGAATTTAGCTTTGAAGCATTTCACTTTGATCAAGTTGACAGTTTTTTTCTTGTTTCAATCTGGGCGATGGAAAACCCTCACAATTATGCTATGTAAGGATAAATCATAACCTGAATTATTATTGAAAATGAAACAAATGAATGAAGAATGAAAGATGATGGAAAATCATGACAATGAAAATAAGTGTTTATGATGAAATATCATCACCATTTAAAGTGACAGTTTTTCAAAAGTTCCCTGACTGATGAATGGTGATGATTAATCAATGCAAAAAGAAAGTTAAAAAATACTTCTCTTTCTAGAAATACATGGTCGAAAATAGAATAACATGAATGAACAATGCCATGCCTCACACATACTTAGTGTTCATCTATAACCTGTTCTATAACCTGTTCTCATGACTTCACTTTACGTGTGTCAAGAATATTATTATGAATATTCATGAGTATTATAACCGTTTCAAGGAGTGAATGCTAAACTATTTTAACTATACTTTAATACAAAATAAGATACAGTAGTTTTGCATGACACATCATCATTTCTTCTGTGTTTGTAAACAAGTTGGAGCATTAAGATCATAGTACATTATGTGCTTCTGTTGAAAGTATACCATTAAAAGTGTAATCTTATCTACAATGCAAGGTTTGTATTTTTTCATAACATTCTTCAAAAAGTTGGATTTTATTCTTTATTACAATAGTTGTGGTGATTTAACAGTTAAAACTTACACTGTTTCACTTTCTTCCTAGGTTGACTTTACTTGTATGATGCTGTTCACACTTTGTTAATTAAACCATTAAGACAAAATGTTGACATGACAAGATCTCTGTATTTTATTTCATGTGGTAACATTTTAAGATTCAGGTAAAACTTTCACAAAGTACAATCATACAGGCATGAAATCGTGAGTAATTGGGGCTTGATAGATGGTGACGCTTGATAGATGGTGACACTGGCTTGGAGATGTAACATCATATATTTTTTTCATTTTTAAAGTTAAAGGAGTACAAATATTAAGATCAATGGATTCAGGTAAAGTTAATTTACTGAAAGTTTGTTTTTATTTACATATATGTGATGCTTTTGTGACATATGTTCATTTCATGCTGTGTATTATTATACCTCTGCCAAAATTAGTGGGGGCTGTGTACTGTTTTGGCCTAATTGTCCGTCCATATGTTCGTTCATCCGTGGTTTTTGCTCATATTCTCTCTTCATATTACTTTCATATTTTATTTGTTGATTATTAAGGTCATACAAAAGCATTCTGTCATATTTCTGATCACGTGCTACCACACGGTCAAGATCATACGTTTGGAGATTTATATTCTGTACCAACCGTGTAGAGCTAGCTTGCTCTTTAATGGTATTATATTCTGTACCAACCATGTAGAGTTTGCTCTTTAATGGTATTATATTCTGTACCAACCATATAGGGCTTGCTCTTTAATGGTATTATATTCTGTACCAACCATGTACCAACCATGTAGGGCTTGCTCTTTAATGGTATTATATTCTGTACCAACCATGTACCAACCATGTAGGGCTTGCTCTTTAATGGTATTATATTCTGTACCAACCATGTAGGGCTTGCTCTTTAATGGTATTATATTCTGTACCAACCATGTAGAGATTGCTTTTTAATGGTATTATTCTATATATATGTAGAGCTATGATTGGCATTGATTGCTCTGCTTATGGATATTATTTATATGTAGAGTATGTGGCACGAATCCAGTTCACACTTTCACGATTTGTTTCTAAAGATTTAGCTGTATTTCAATTGACTAAATCTCTAATACCACGTGGCCATGCATACAACTCACCAAAGAAGAGGATATCACACCTATCTAGTCTATTTTTTGTAACAACTTCTGGAATCAATGTTTTGGTATCAAAATATCTTGCTCTCTTGACGAAAGTGAGACTCTGCTTTTGGAAACTTAGCTCAGCCCAACTAATATGAATGCAACTGTGAATTTCCAGTTATTATGTACAGTGTATTTCCTGATTCATTTGTCAGTTGTTTTCATGAGTTGGTAGCATTTCCGTGGCCAAGGGGTTAACAACATTGCATTGTAAACCTTCTCGCCTCTCATCGCAACTGGTTCGAATCCCACTGGGAGCTCAACTTGTTAGTGAGGAAGGGTCAATTCTTACCGATGGCAGGAGATGTACAGTGCTGGTTCTACCCAGGAAAAGTGGGTGGTCTGACTCAACCACAAAACAATTGACTGTCATATATATATATAACCTTACATGTGTTGAAAATGACAAACAAACAAATCTTGAGTTGGTAGCAGCTGAGTTTCCAAATACGAAGTCTCACTTCTGGCGAGAGAGTGACATTTTTATTAAAGAGAACATTATGCTGAAAATAGATAGTAGTTATTCAAAATGACTGAATCTGTGTGATATCCTTCTCTTTGCAGGCGCGTAGCTGCCTATACGCGAGTACGCGGCTGAATCCACATGATTCTGACAAAAGCACCTCAGAACGCCCAGAATGCACCAGATTGCACCATTGTTTTCAAAAAATTTCGGGGGGCATGCCGGACCCCACTAGCACAATTATGAATCCACATGAATAGAGGGCTAGCCCCTGCTTTGGTACATCTCATATTTCCTACAGTATCATTAAAGAAACTAACCAGCCAAATAAAAGCAACATTACACTATACAACTGTTTATCAAAACTCCATCCAGGTGTGCAGGTCATTTAATAATGTATATGTGCCAGTTAAAAGTATAGGGTTATTCATGGGGTCTTAACATACCTTAGCTTGCGTAAAATGAATTTTGAGGTGGTAACTCTTAATTTGACTCTCCAGTTTTTGGGGTTTGGCCTGGCTGGTTAAAGCCATTTTATATTGTGTCTATAGAGTTTGGATTCTCAAAATATACTGAAAAGAAACGCATAATGGGTTTTTCTATTGTATGTTTAATATGCTACTGCTAATTGATTGGTACATGGCGACATTAGGCCTGTCCTTTCGGAAAGAAGGTTTAAACAGGACAGAACACACCAATGGTTACTGCTTTAAAGTTTCATTATCGACAGAATGCGCATTTGGCACAAGCAGGTGAGCAAACTTAGGCTTTAAACATTGCAATTTCTTAACATTAAACACAATACTGAAATGGCTTGACTTTTTCAAGCGAAACTTTAACATTTGTGAATTTCGTTGAGATATATATCTGGAATATTACGTGGAAACGGTGTGCATCTTTTATAAAATTTGCCTGTTGATGGCTGGATTGGGAATTAATCACATGATACAACTCCTCCAAATCATTATTATTGTATAAATTGCAGAAACTTTATTATTTTTTCATTTTTCACTGGTGTCAGTCAAATTTGTTATGCAAATCACTAGAGATTGGTTCAGTCTCAAAATCAGATAAACAATAATTACGTGGGCATGTTGCAACAAACAGTAGCACAGGAATAGTGGAGGCCTTTATTCCTACAGCTTTTCCTCCATAGACATTTACATGCCACTCTTCTCTCTGATTTCCCTTGGCTCCGAAAGATCAAATTCTGCTTTATTATTCATGTCAAATATCATTCGTTGTGTGAAATTTGGAAAATGATGCAGAAAATTGAAATAAATATTCAAGAATTTTGTATAATACTTCCGGAATAAAACATTCATTTGCTTGGTTCCAGTAATGATAAGGCACTTAACTAATATCACTAGAACTGGTACCAGTAATGATAAGGCACTTAACTAATATCACTAGAACTGGTACCAGTAATGATAAGGCACTTAACTAATATCACTAGAACTGGTACCAGTAATGATAAGGCACTTAACTAATATCACTAGAACTGGTACCAGTAATGATAAGGCACTTAACTAATATCACTAGAACTGGTACCAGTAATGATAAGGCACTTAACTAATATCACTAGAACTGGTACCAGTAATGATAAGGCACTTAACTAATATCACTAGAACTGGTACCAGTAATGATAAGGCACTTAACTAATATCACTAGAACTGGTACCAGTAATGATAAGGCACTTAACTAATATCACTAGAACTGGTACCAGTAATGATAAGGCACTTAACTAATATCACTAGAACTGGTACCAGTAATGATAAGGCACTTAACTAATATCACTAGAACTGGTACCAGTAATGATAAGGCACTTAACTAATATCACTAGAACTGGTACCAGTAATGATAAGGCACTTAACTAATATCACTAGAACTGGTACCAGTAATGATAAGGCACTTAACTAATATCACTAGAACTGGTACCAGTAATGATAAGGCACTTAACTAATATCACTAGAACTGGTACCAGTAATGATAAGGCACTTAACTAATATCACTAGAACTGGTACCAGTAATGATAAGGCACTTAACTAATATCACTAGAACTGGTACCAGTAATGATAAGGCACTTAACTAATATCACTAGAACTGGTACCAGTAATGATAAGGCACTTAACTAATATCACTAGAACTGGTACCAGTAATGATAAGGCACTTAACTAATATCACTAGAACTGGTACCAGTAATGATAAGGCACTTAACTAATATCACTAGAACTGGTACCAGTAATGATAAGGCACTTAACTAATATCACTAGAACTGGTACCAGTAATGATAAGGCACTTAACTAATATCACTAGAACTGGTACCAGTAATGATAAGGCACTTAACTAATATCACTAGAACTGGTACCAGTAATGATAAGGCACTTAACTAATATCACTAGAACAGGTACCAGTAATGATAAGGCACTTAACTAATATCACTAGAACTGGTACCAGTAATGATAAGGCACTTAACTAATATCACTAGAACAGGTACCAGTAATGATAAGGCACTTAACTAATATCACTAGAACTGGTACCAGTAATGATAAGGCACTTAACTAATATCACTAGAACTGGTACCAGTAATGATAAGGCACTTAACTAATATCACTAGAACTGGTACCAGTAATGATAAGGCACTTAACTAATATCACTAGAACTGGTACCAGTAATGATAAGGCACTTAACTAATATCACTAGAACAGGTACCAGTAATGATAAGGCACTTAACTAATATCACTAGAACTGGTACCAGTAATGATAAGGCACTTAACTAATATCACTAGAACAGGTACCAGTAATGATAAGGCACTTAACTAATATCACTAGAACTGGTACCAGTAATGATAAGGCACTTAACTAATATCACTAGAACAGGTACCAGTAATGATAAGGCACTTAACTAATATCACTAGAACTGGTACCAGTAATGATAAGGCACTTAACTAATATCACTAGAACTGGTACCAGTAATGATAAGGCACTTAACTAATATCACTAGAACTGGTACCAGTAATGATAAGGCACTTAACTAATATCACTAGAACTGGTACCAGTAATGATAAGGCACTTAACTAATATCACTAGAACTGGTACCAGTAATGATAAGGCACTTAACTAATATCACTAGAACTGGTACCAGTAATGATAAGGCACTTAACTAATATCACTAGAACTGGTACCAGTAATGATAAGGCACTTAACTAATATCACTAGAACTGGTACCAGTAATGATAAGGCACTTAACTAATATCACTAGAACTGGTACCAGTAATGATAAGGCACTTAACTAATATCACTAGAACTGGTACCAGTAATGATAAGGCACTTAACTAATATCACTAGAACTGGTACCAGTAATGATAAGGCACTTAACTAATATCACTAGAACTGGTACCAGTAATGATAAGGCACTTAACTAATATCACTAGAACTGGTACCAGTAATGATAAGGCACTTAACTAATATCACTAGAACTGGTACCAGTAATGATAAGGCACTTAACTAATATCACTAGAACTGGTACCAGTAATGATAAGGCACTTAACTAATATCACTAGAACTGGTACCAGTAATGATAAGGCACTTAACTAATATCACTAGAACTGGTACCAGTAATGATAAGGCACTTAACTAATATCACTAGAACTGGTACCAGTAATGATAAGGCACTTAACTAATATCACTAGAACGGGTACCAGTAATGATAAGGCACTTAACTAATATCACTAGAACGGGTACCAGTAATGATAAGGCACTTAACTAATATCACTAGAACGGGTACCAGTAATGATAAGGCACTTAACTAATATCACTAGAACGGGTACCAGTAATGATAAGGCACTTAACTAATATCACTAGAACGGGTACCAGTAATGATAAGGCACTTAACTAATATCACTAGAACGGGTACCAGTAATGATAAGGCACTTAACTAATATCACTAGAACGGGTACCAGTAATGATAAGGCACTTAACTAATATCACTAGAACAGGTACCAGTAATGATAAGGCACTTAACTAATATCACTAGAACTGGTACCAGTAATGATAAGGCACTTAACTAATATCACTAGAACTGGTACCAGTAATGATAAGGCACTTAACTAATATCACTAGAACGGGTACCAGTAATGATAAGGCACTTAACTAATATCACTAGAACGGGTACCAGTAATGATAAGGCACTTAACTAATATCACTAGAACGGGTACCAGTAATGATAAGGCACTTAACTAATATCACTAGAACGGGTACCAGTAATGATAAGGCACTTAACTAATATCACTAGAACGGGTACCAGTAATGATAAGGCACTTAACTAATATCACTAGAACTGGTACCAGTAATGATAAGGCACTTAACTAATATCACTAGAACGGGTACCAGTAATGATAAGGCACTTAACTAATATCACTAGAACAGGTACCAGTAATGATAAGGCACTTAACTAATATCACTAGAACAGGTACCAGTAATGATAAGGCACTTAACTAATATCACTAGAACTTGATCTGTTAAGTTGTTAAAGTAGCTATCCAGCCAACAACAACAACATTTTACAACATATATGCACCATTTCTAAACCTATTGACAATAGGCTATATATATAATTTACCTGTTTTGAGAATTCAAACACTATTATACCAGCCAGGTCATAATTCATTTAAGCATATTCAGTCATGGGGCCCCGTGTGGTTCCAGGGGGCCCCGTTTGGACACGGGGCAAAGAATAGGACCACTGAAGATCCCTTTGGAGGGGTAGGCAGAGGGGTAGAATCCCCCAAATTCATGTTCATTTTATCATTTTTTGTTCATGTTCATGAAAGGTCTTTATCATGATCCCTTCATTGTTTCAGGTGCCATCTCGCTCACATCAAAAGAGCAGTGGCAGAAAAACAGTAAATGTGGCTCCAGCGTAAATGGAGTTTCTACGACAGAATTTGCAGCAACTCTGCAGTTCAGGGTGAGAAGATTCTAGGCCCATTTTCCATATTTATCTCGATGTACATGGAGGATGAGCTTGGCATGTTCATGCCTGTTAGGCGCCATATAACCTTTCATGTGTTGGTGCGCCTTAAAATCCAATTCAATTGAATTCAGTCATGGGTGTTTTATACCATTATTATATGCCCTAAAAACCTGGTTAGAGTTTTGATCAACAGTTTTATCTAGTAATTGTTCCATCATTTGGCCGGTTAGTTTCTTTAAACAACAACAACACTTTAAAAACACACAATCATAAGCTGTTTAGGAAGGTAGATAAGAAATGCTCATCTGTAATCATGGCATGTTCCTTATGCAATTTAGGCAAGGTGTTTTCAACCAGTTCAGACACAGATCAGCATTAATTTTCAGTGATGCACGCTCATAGGTTGTTTACTGGCCATTAATATTAAATAGTCTTTCTGGAAAATAGTGTAGAACCTGACCAGTCAGTATGGATGGCAACACTGATCTGGGTCAGTTTTGGTTGAGAACACCGAATTGTCGGTTTTCTCGTACATAGTTTTCAAGTATTTGTTTTTTGTATGTGTTTTTTTTGTTGTTGCTTTTTTCCCTCCTCCTGCGGACATTTTTGTCGGCAAAATCTGAGAAACAAAAAAATAAAAACTCCGGCCTTAGAGTATCAAAAATTAATTCCTTTTTTTAATGACTTAATTATATGTTCTTGAACTTTGTATGTAAATCTTTTTACAAGAAAGTGAATTCTATTAGATCAGATTTTTTTTCTGAAAAACATAAATTTAAATTTAGGTAAAGATTATGACCGCAGTAAAATATGTATTAACACTTCATGATTATGTTTAATCTAACAGTTAAGTAGTTGATTAAGCTATTGGCATAGGAACAGGTGTGTGAGGTGTTTGGGAGTGGGGGAGTGGGGGAGGTCAGAGAGAGGGGTGGGGGCATTGGGTCTAGCAATATTTTGCCAGCTTACAAGTTGAACCCAAAGTAAATGTGCCTGTGTCCTGAAATGTTACTGATACAATCATGTTGTAAAATTAGTCAATTGACATTTGGCCCCCACTTGGCTTCCCAGTATCTGAACCGTTCCTATATAAGCTGCTTAGATGTTTTTTTTTTAATGCTGAGGAATGGTTATACTTAATTATAAGTGGTATTAAAATAATATTTTTCTGTCAAGATATAGCACATTTAGGGCAGATTATAAGAATTAAGTTATTGATTATCTACATAAGAACTCTATATATACTGAACAAAAAAGAGAAACGTCCGACTATTTGTCTAGTATTTCCATAGACCAGTTTTTGAGGGCGTATAAAAGCTTAAACAGCATTTTAATAAAACAATGTTTGATGTTTGTAAGCACACTTAAGTCCCATTAAACAGTTCCAAATTTGCCAAGCAATACTCTTTTATGGATGATGTGTAAATGTTAAAGGGAGGTAATTTGATGAATGTTGATAATCTTGTTTGGTAAGGAACATAGAGAATCTTGTCTCGGACAAATTTCGGTAATTTTCGTAGATTTAATTTGTTTTTGTGGCCAAAATGCAGGTTTTAAGAAAAAGGGACCTTAACTCCCTTGTGTACACATCTTTGTTTGGACTATTGTTGGCGGTCTTTCTAATTATTCTTAATTAAAACCTCATTAATTTGTTCCTGTTTTGCTGTCTAGACAATCAGCATCAACATCAGCAGAAGTTTCTTTTTTTGTTGAGTATATATATTGCTATCTCAGATTATTTGATGTTGTTTTTGTCTTGGTGACATTTCTTTATCAGATTATTTAACAATAAACTTTATTTGCTATGTGATAGAGAAATATTCAGAGGGATTATGGGAAATGTACAGGGTCTAGGACTTCCATCATTACTCAGCATGGTAGTGCGGAATGTAGACTAACAAAATTGGCAGCCATCTTTAATTTTGTTTGTAGGTAAGTCTGTAATGAATGTGTCTCTTACATTCAATGCAAGTTGTGTTTTTCTACTATAGCAAATTATTTGAATGAGCTATAGGGCACACTGGGAAAAAATACAGGGAAAATGTCGAGCATTCTGCATGGGATAATGTCAGATGTGAGGGGGAATTGAGAAAATGTCAGGTGTGAATGGCGTCCTTCCGGGATAATGTCCGGCAAGGCGTGGGTGAGTGTTTACTAGGAAAATGTCAGGTGTGAATGGCGTCCTACCGGGATAATGTCCGGCAAGGTGTGGGTGGGTGTTTACTTGGAAAATGTCAGGTGTGAATGGTGGCCAACCAGGATAATGTCCGGCAAGGCGTGGGTGGGTGTTTACTTGGAAAATGTCAGGTGTGAATGGTGGCCAACCAGAATAATTTACGCCAAGGCATGAGTGGGAGCCTACTGAGAAAATGTAAGGCGTGACTGGGGCCTTCTGGGATAACATCAGATGTGAGTGCATTGGTGCATACTTAAAAATTTCACTTTAAAACTGTTCTTCCTAACTCTCTCCATGTGTTGAGTGCATACAATAATGCATGTGAGCCAATTAAAAGTGTAGATATATTCATTGGTACTAACATAACCGTAACTGAGAATGCTTAAACTAAATTTTAGTTGTAACTCATACGATATTAATTTTCTTGCCGGTTAAGGCATTTATATAGTAGTTATAGATTTGGATTTGCATCATAATTATATAAGTTACATAATTATTTACCTTATTATAATTTGTAGGCTTAGAAAAGGTGTACATCTTTCGTAAAGTTTGCCTGCTGTTGGCGGGATAGCCGCTTTAAGATCTCAGATAGCAAGGTCACTGTATGAGTTATTGCCCTTGATTATTGTAAAATAAGCAAGTTCAGCAAATATCATTGATTTTTTAATTAATTTAGGCTGAAGGTTGATTAAAAAAAAAAGATTTTCGCCACAGAATGAATCACACATGCATTACTCACTTAGCTTTACAGAGTTATTGCCCTTGTTTACGTAAAATAAATGAATGTTATAAACACGGAATAATCTCAGTAAATTGGTATTTGACTTTCACCAAAATTAATGTGGTACAAAATGAATGTTTGTCCCATTTTAAAAGGTTATGTGACTGAAACTTAGTGGGGGTGCACATGCCTGAACTGTGTGTTGCAATATGTATATTCAAGGTCACAGTTCAAGGTCATTCAGTTTTAACCTCAAACTCCTAATCTGGTTGGGATTAAATGGGGAGAAACATCATGGGAATTTTAAAAATCTTGGTCAAGGTCATACAATTAAAGTGTTTAGTCCTTAAACTTTTGATTGGGTGGAAATTTAAAAATGTGCTTTGAATATCAGAAGTAGATGCTGCAGCTTTTGTAGTTTCAATTAGTGAATACAGCTGCTAATGGTGTTCCGATTGTCAGGTTATCCAATATTTTTGTTTTCGCTAAATGTTTTCTCAATAGTAGATAATGGTTTAAGACCATTTCTGACAATAATTAAGCAATTTCAAGTGATCTATTTGGAAGTTTTCTTACACAAAATTCCCTGTAGAAAAAACAATTTCCTCATATCACAGTTTGACGTGTGAAGCAATTGGCCAGAAAATGGTTTCTAGTGCCTACTGAGAGTGAGTGTGCAAGCTAGAAGTCAGCTCTCTTTTATAATCTGTTAGTTCCTTCTTTTGAAGCACTCTCACTTTGTTCCCTCATAAACACAAATTACATGTTTTTTATTTCTGGTTCTCAAACCCTCCGACCCTAAATTTTGTAAAACTGAAGAAAATAAAAAGGAAATCCAAAAAGTTTTTTTTTTAAATGTAAGTTTGACCTACATTACAAAACCCTCCGACACTAATTTTTGTAAAACTGAAGGAAAAAAAAGGAAATCCAAAAAGCTTTTTTTTAAAACATATGTTTGTCCTACATTTCAAACAAACACAGGATCATGTTTAAAAATAACATTAAATCAAAAGATCATGTTATATAGCTTTGTTCTGGTTAATGTTATGTTTTGTTTTCCCAAAAATTCCTAAGGTGCCTCCGTGGCCGGGATAGTAAAGATGCTGCGTTAAACTTCCTCACCTCTCACTGCTGCGGGTTCGAATCCCACTGGCATTCAACTTGTCACATGAGAAAATGTCGATTCTTACGGGTGGCGGGAGGTATACAGTACTGGTTCTACCCAGGAAAAACAGAGTGGTCCGCCTCCACCACAAAAAAAATTGACCATCATAATTTATATGAACTGACACGTGCTAAAAAGGACGTTCAATTGGCACCATTCAAACAAATAACACAGATCAGTGTCTTAAACTTCTTTTTGTTGAAAAGCAGGATTGCACGAGATGTTGTTCTTAAATTAACAGATCAAGCATTATATCTTTTATACAGATCATTCATGTATCAGAAGGGTTAATAATGATGAAGAAGCAGGTAATTAATGAAAACATCTACATGACAGCATTTACATGTAGCTGGCAGTTTGGCACATTTGGTTGTTATTATGTTTGCTGGGAACTTGGCTAGGCAGTCCATTCTGTGACTGCCAATTGCTCCTTGTGGTGATGATTGTTTTTCACATCACATTAGTTCACTAGTTCATAGTGTTTTACTAATGTGGGACAATTTGCTTATAGAAATAACACAGGTCGGAATTGTTTATTTAAAGGGACACACGGCAATCTTAAATTGTTTGAAATGGGTGTCTGGATAGATACAGTATCCGTTTTTACTTTTAACCTGGTTGCATTTAAATAAATAAAATTGAAGTATTCGCTTTTTGGTCTGATTCTACTAACTTTTAATATATTATTTGTGCAATAATATCAATAAGATGCAAAAACAATTTGCTTAATACTATTCCTATAAGCTTATAAGTAATATTAATGATTGAACAAATGCAAGTTATGCAGAAAAACTAGCGGGTCTCCGTGAGTTTTTAAAAAATCAAGATTGTAAAAGCTTCCTCATTGTTGAGGTTAATTAAATCTTCAGGTAATTAATAATATCATTAGTAAAACTGTTCTGGTGGATTTATATGGTGGATTTATATGGTGGATTTATAGGAATTTGCCCAGTTGACAAAAATAGAATATTTACCCACATGCACCCATTATTGTTGGAAATTTAACCCATGGAGTTTCTAAACATGGACTAATAATGGATATTTGTTTTTCGGCTGTCAGTGAAGATAATAGCGTACTGGAATTGCAATTCTGTTGTTCAAGTCTACTTAAACGTGTTTTAAATTCAATATAGAAAATAACCTGTTGGTGCAAAATTAGAGAATTTAAATAGAAAAACCATACAATTCTTCAAGATTTAGAACATTTGGAGGCCCAGCCTATAGCTGCAGTTGTGAAATTGAAATGAATTATTAAAAAATAGAAATGGTGTTGGGGTAATGTGCTTGCCATTTAACCAAAAGGTTACAAGTTCGACTCAGACACTTTAACTGAACATTTCTCTTGTGACCTTAAACATGTCACACGGCTTCGTCCTTTGGATGGGGACATTAATCTGGGTGGGGTTCTATGTGCTGGAGTCTCACCTCTGGGCATCTAGAAGAACCACTAGAATATATACCATAGTATTTAAAATTATGGCAGGGTTCCCAGATTCCTTTGAATCCTTTCCCTCTCCCTGGGGCTGCTCGGAACTAACTAAATAACATTGCATGCTCAACGCGATCGACACTATTGTATCTCGTTCCTTTTTATATATATTATACATATATATTATATATATTACAATAGTTCTGTGGTCAAACGTTGACATGTTAATTAGCTGTAACACAATAAAAAAGTGGGTATTATTATTTAAGATCTTATATACATAGGTTAAAAAGAAAAATTACACATCATTATTGTTACTGTCATTTCATTATAAAAAAGAAGAAGAGAGATTTGAAGATTTATGGACATTGTAAGCTTAGAAAATGGACACAAATCGAACAAAGTCTAAAAAGATGAGCCAAAACTGTAATTTTTATAAACTGCATAATTTTCATCAGCTGTATTCTTGGTTGTTTACCAGCACGTGCAATAAGACTTTACCTATTTCCAATTATAAACATGTGTACAAACAAATATCTGCAGAAAGGTTAGAGAACTCATTATTTCAGTAAGAAGGTAAACTCTATAAAAACAATTAAAATGTAGGTATTATTTTAGATTACTTTACAAAGAAAATAGTTGCAGTGTGTCTAATATTGTTTTAACCAGAAGTTAGTTGGTCAATAAACTCAAAATGGCAGGTGCTTAGAAAAGGTGATTGTTCCTTTTTCTGATTAAATGGAAGGTGATTGTTCCTTTTTTTGTTTAAATGGATAAATGATTCCACTACATGTTTAATAGACAAGAAAGAACTTCAGTCTATTGGTAATTAAAGAACAATTATAGAAATTAAAATAACAAGATCCCTTCACAAAAGATTCAGACAAAAAAAACACTATTGGATGGCAAAAAATAATAGGAAACCACAGTATCATGGTACTAGTGTTAGGTTGGCAAAACTGGTGTCCAAACTTGAGTGAGGGTTGTTGAACCTGCCTGCATATAATGACAAAAGGTAATACAAGGTGGAGTTCTCTTCAGTTTCTTTCGTTATTCTACCGTAGGTTTACCTAAATATTATTCAGCGTTTCATATTTAGCCTTTAGCGCTATGCGTGTTGTACGAATGATTTTTTTTTTTATCTGTTTACATTTACAAATGCGTATTCTTTGATTATGACTCGGTAGAGTGGGCGCGCTCAATTTTTCTAAGCTATTAGTGTGTATGCGAGAATTTGATTCTCAATATTTATCGGCAATTTTTTTAATGAGTTTTTGTAAGCATTGATTTTTTTTTTAATGCGTTTTGGGTGAAATAATATGAGTAATTTCGCAGATACACATCTTATATGGAGCAATGAGTATTGATGCAATATAATCAACAAATGAACGATTAGTAAGATGCAAAACTATTTAAATAATAATTCATAACAATAATGCACATTATATGTAGAAAAACTAATGGGGCACCACTATTTTTAAGACAAATTGACAGGCGTCCCTTTAATCGGTTGTTTTGCCTTCCTTCTGCAACTTGCAGATATTTGTGTTGTTTATCACTTTACAGAAATGATGTTGTATTGATTACTGTTCTGTTATGCATCAATACAGTGGGTGGGTGAAACTGATCATCTATATAATAGAACTAGAGAATCATACGGTCACATAGATCCTTCACTTCAGGGAAAGCATCAACTATATGATTGGCTTTTATTCCAGTCTCCGTTTTTTGTGGAAATTGAACTGAATCTATTAGATGAAATTGCATTTCCAGGAGAGATATTTGTGTGGAATTAATTTGGCGGAAAAGAAATAGCATTCTTCAAATTACTGTGTATAGGGTATGATCATTCTACTGAAACTTACTTGGTGAATGTTGAAATTGATAATTAACATTTTGGCTCTTTTTTAAGAAATTATTTTTTATTTTTTTATTTTTTTATTAATCTTTTGAAAATATTGATTATAAAATCTGCCATTAAAACTGGTAAGTTTAGATTTATATATATTTTGCTTTAGACAAGTAGCAGCTGACAAATTTAAATGCATATAGCATGAGGAACAGTTCATTTCTGACAAAAACAGAAAAAATTCTGTTAGATTTCTTTGTTATATTAAATATGTTCTATACTCTCTACTTCCTGTTACACATTTTGAAATTTTAGCAATTTTAACAAAACATTATAAAGAGACATGTTTTACAGTTTGTCCTCAACTTTACAACAGAAATTAAATATTTTGGCTCTTGTTTCGCTGTGTATATATCAGTTTTTGTTGAACTGTTTCTTTTTGTGTAGTTAAATGGGTTCTTTTGAATTTTAAAGACTAATGTCTAGTATTATCGTGATTTAAATGTTGGTCATTGCAAAGGGATAAAATGGGAATTTCCAGAGATTTGTAGAATAAGATACATGGGGTTAATTGTATTTCTCCGTATATACATTTCATATGTACCTTGTATAGGTAACTGATTGATAATGATAACGATTTAAACATTGTTTTATCACAGTTCAACATCATGAGTTAATTAAAGGAAATATATTGGATTATCAGTATGTCTCATATTATACAGTTCATAATTACATACTTTGTAAAGGTAATGGATATACGGATTAATTGTTTCAGAGTTAATGGATCTAGAAGATTAACGGATCTAGAATATTAAATGAATGGATCTAGAGTATTAATGGATATAGAGTATTAATGGATCTAGAATATTAAATTAATGGATCTAGAATATTAAATTAATGGATCTAGAGTATAAGTGGATCTAGAATATTAAACTAATGGATCTAGAGTATTAATGGATCTAGAATATTAAATTAATGGATCTAGAATATTAAGGGATCTAGCCTACTAAGGGATCTAGAATGAAATACATTGGATTATTAATATTTCTCTGAAGATACAATTCGTATGTACATTGTAGAGATACTTAATAAATAAATTAAAACATATTTTTTCACAGTTTGAATATTGATCAGCATTGAGTTTAATTACTACTCGAAGGAACAAAGATTTAATTAACAGATTTGACTCAATAGTGCCAGTAAGCTTGGTCGGCTAATATAACTCAAATTTGGCAACATACCTTTACTTGCCATACTTTACAAACAGTTGATTCAAAAAGATTGTGAATACTGATATATAAACGTTTTGTATTTGATTTTAAATAAGTATAAATGTCATGCTGTCTCGGGTATTAAATAGTGTAGATCCGTGAATGGGTGAATGGTGCGCTATATAATTATGTTTACCTGAACTACCTGGATTGTACATGTCGTGATAAACTTTATCTGCATAAGGGAGGTAATCCAAGACGCGTTATTGACAAAATAAACACAAGGGAGATAAGTCATGGATATACCTGTATACCTTGATCTTGAGAACGACACTTTACCTGGGTTTAACAACAATGATGACAAAATGACGGTTTACAACCCACTCTTACCTCGTACTCCTGGAACAGGTGAGTAAAATATATATTGTTGTACATCATGGCAACACTACAGTCGTCATAGTTACCGTCATAGTTACCGATGTCAGTTAATGATAAGATGATAGGACTCTTACAAATTGTATTGACCTGTATGTAGCAAGTTTAGGTGACATTGACTCTCATTTTTATAGTACATAATGTAGTATAGTATACTAGTAGAAAATATTCTGTGATTTATGTTGTCTATTTCACTTATCTCTGTTGAAGGTGGGTTGTGGTTGTGGGGTCAGGGCAAGGGGCGCAATGTCTATCTAGTAGTCAGAAATCAAAAATGTACTTGTTTTTCACTAATTTAATATTTAACTTTTATCTCTGTATAAAAAAAATGTAATCCAAAAAACGGGCTGTGGGTAGGGGATGTGAAGGAGTGGGTGGGTAGGTGGGTTGGGGGACCTGTATGATCAATGCAGGTTTTACAGTTGATATGTTTTAACTTAACAATAACAAATCAATTAAATTTCATGACCTCAATTACTATTTGGATATCAAGTTTGTTTCTGTTCATGTATTTACTATCTGGGTAATACACTTTTTTATGATCTTGCACACATGTTGATATATTACTGACAAAGATTCTGTCAA
>JAWPHD010024431.1:0-19217 GCA_037043455.1 Cyrtodaria siliqua | reverse complement strand
TAAGAACTGAATATATATGCGTAAGACTGAATATATATGCGTAAGATCGGAATATATGTGTAAGAACTGGACATATATGCGTAAGTATTGAATATATATGCGTAAGAACTGAATATATGTGTAAGAACTGAATATATGTGTAAAAACTGAATATATATGTGTAAGAACTGAATATATTTGTGTAAGAACTGCATATATATGTGTAAGAACTAAATATATATGCGTAAGAACGGAATATATATGTGTAAGACTGAATATATATGTGTAAGAACTGAATATATATGCGAAGAACTGAATATATATGCGTAAGAACTGAATATATATGGTAAGACTGAATATATATATGTGTAAGAACTGAATATATATGCGTAAGAACTGAATATATATTCGTAGAACGGAATATATATGTGTGAGAACTGAATATATATGTGTAAGAACTGATATATATGTGGTTAGAACGGAATATATATCTAAGTATAAGTGAATATATATGCGTAAGAACGAATATATATGTGTAAGAACTGAATATATATGTGTTAGAACTGAATATATATGTGGAAGAACTGAATATTTATGTGTAAGAACTGAATATATATATGTAAGAGCTGAATATATACGTGTAAGAACTCAATATATATGCGTAAGATCGGAATATATGTGTATGAACTGATATATGCGTAAAATTGAATATATATGTGTAAGAACTGAATATATTTGTGTAAGAACTGCATATATATGTGTAAGAACTGAATATATATGCGTAAGAACGGTATATATATGTGTAGAACTGAATATATATGTGTAAGAACTGAATATATATGTGTTAGAACGGAATATATATGTGTTAGAACGGAATATATATGCGTAAGAACTGAATATATATGCGTAAAACTGAATTTATATGCTTAAGAACGGAATATATATGCGTAAGAACTGAATATATTTGTGTAAGAACTGAATATATATGCGTAAGAATGGAATACATATGTGTAAGAACTGAATATATATGTATAAGAACTGAATATATATGTGTAAGAACCGAATATATATGTGTAAGAACTGAATATATGCGTAAGAACTGAATATATGCGTAAGAACTGAATATATATGTGTAAGAACTGAATATATATGTGTAAGAACTGAATATATATGTGTAAGAACTGAATATATATGTGTTAGAACTGAATATATATGTGTAAGAACTGAATATATATGTGTAAGAACTGAATATATATGTGTAAGAGCTAAATATATATGTGTAAGAACTGAATATATATGCGTAAGAACTGAATATATATGCGTAAGACTGAATATATATGTGTTAGAACGGAATATATATGTGTAAGAACTGAATATATATGCGTAAGAAACGGAATATATATGTGTAAGAACTGAATAAATATGTGTAAGAACTGAATATATGCGTAAGAACTGAATATATGCGTAAGAACTGAATATATATGTGTAAGAACTGAATATATATGTGTAAGAACTGAATATATATGCGTAAGAACGGAT
Organism: Cyrtodaria siliqua; assembly: GCA_037043455.1. Classification (NCBI taxonomy): domain Eukaryota; kingdom Metazoa; phylum Mollusca; class Bivalvia; order Adapedonta; family Hiatellidae; genus Cyrtodaria; species Cyrtodaria siliqua. The sequence goes on along the minus strand of JAWPHD010024431.1, from coordinate 17,699 downwards.
ATATATGTGTAAGAACTGAAAATAATGTGTAAGAACTGAAATATATGTGTAAGAACTGAATATGTATGTGTTTAGAAACTGAATATATATGTGTAAGAACTGAATATATATGTTTAAGAACTGAAAATATATGTGTAAGAACTGAATATATATGTGTAAGAGCTAAATATATATGTGTAAGAACTGATATATATGCGTAAGAACTAAATATATATGCGTAAGATCGGAATATATGTGTAAGAACTGGACATATATGCGTAAGAATTGAATATATATGCGTAAGAACTGAATATATGTGTAAGAACTGAATATATGCGTAAAAACTGAATATATATGTGTAAGAACTGAATATATTTGTGTATGAACTGCATATATATGTGTAAGATTGAATATATATGTGTAGATACGGAATATATATGTGTAAAAACTGAATATATATGTGTAAGAACTGAATATATATGCGTGAGAACTGATATATATGCGTAAGACTGAATATATATGCGTTAAAACTGAATTTTATATGCTTAAGAACGGAATATATATGCGTAAGAACTGAATATATTTGTGTAAGAACTGATATATATGCGTAAGAACGGAATATATATGTGTAAGAACTGAATATATATGTATAAGAACTGAATATATATGTGTAAGAACGAATATATATGTGTAAGAACTGAATATATGCGTAAGAACGGAATATATGCGTAAGAACTGAATATATATGTGTAAGAACTAAATATATATGTGTAAGACTGAATATATATGTGTTAAGACTGAATATATGTGTGTTAGAACGAAATATATATGTGTAAGAACTGAATATATATGCGTAAGATCGGAATATATGTGTAAGAACTGACATATATGCGTAAGAATTGAATATATATGCGTAAGAACTGAATATAGGCGTAAGAACTGAATATATGCGTAAGAACTGATATATATGTGTAAGAACTGAATATATTTTGTAAGAACTGCATATATATGTGTAACAACTGAATATATATGAGTAAGACGGAATATATATGTGTTAAGAACTGAATATATATGTGTAATAACTGAATATATATGTGTTAAAACGGAATATATATGTGTAAGAACTGAATATATATGTGTATGAACTGAATATATATGTGTAAGAGCTAAATATATATGTGTATGAACTGAATATATATGCGTAAGAACTGAATATATATGCGTAAGATCGGAATATATGTGTAAGAACTGGAAATATATGCGTAAGAATTGAATATATATGCGTAAGAACTGAATATATGTGTAAGAACTGAATATATGTGTAAAAACTGAATATATATGTGTAAGAACTGATATATTTGTGTAAGAACTGCATATATATGTGTAAGAACTGATATATATGCGTAAGAACGGAATATATATGTGTACGACTGAATATATATGTGTAAGAACTGAATATATATGTGAAGAACTGAATATATATGCGTAAGACTGAATATATATGCGTAAGAACTGAATATATATATGTGTAAGAACTGAAATATATATGCGTAAGAATTGAATATATATTCGTAAGACGGAATATATATGTGTAAGAACTGAATATATATGTGTAAGAACTGAATATATATGTGTTATGAACGGAATATATTTGTGTAAGAACTGAATATATATGCGTAAGAACGGAATATATATGTGTAAGAACTGAATATATATGTGTTAGAACTGAATATATTGTTGTAAGAACTGAATATATATGTGTAAGAACTGAATATATATATGTAAGAGCTGAATATATACGTGTAAGAACTCAATATATATGCGTAAGATCGGAATATATGTGTAAGAACTGAATATATGCGTAAAAGTGAATATATATGTGTAAGAACTGAATTATTTGTGTAAGAACTGCATATATATGTGTAAGAACTGAATATATATGCGTAAGAACGGTATATATATGTGTAAGAACTGAATATATATGTGTAAGAACTGAATATATATGTTTAAGAAACTGAATATATATGTGTTAGAACGGAATATATATGTGTTAGAACGGAAATATGTATGTGTAAGAACTGAATATATATGTGTTAGAACGGAATAATATATGTGTAAGAACTGAATATATATGCGTAAGAACGGAATATATATTGTAGAACGGAATATATATGTGTAAGACTGAATATATATGCGTAAGAACTGAATATATATGCGTAAGATCGGATATATGTGTAAGAACTGGACATATATGCGTAAGAATTGAATATATATGCGTAAGAACTGAATATATGTGTAGAAATGATATATGCGTAAAAACTGAATATATATGTGTAAGAACTGAATATATTTGTGTAAGAACTGCATATATATGTGTAAGAACTGAATATATATGCGTAAGAACGATATATATGTGTAAGATCTGAATATATATGTGTAAGAACTGAATATATATGCGTAAGACTAAATATATATGCGTAAGAACTGAATATTTATGCGTAAGAAACTGAATATATATGTGTAAGAAACTGAATATATATGCGTTAGAACTGAATATATATCGTAAGAACGAATATATATGTGTAAGAACTGAATATATATGTGTAAGAACTGATATATAATGTAGACGGATATATATTGTAAGAACTGAATTATATATGCGTAAGACGGAATATATATGTGTAAGAACTGAATATATATGTAAGAACTGAGTATATGCGTAAGAACTGAATTATATGCGTAAGAACTGAATATATATATGTAAGAACTGAATATATGTGTAAGACTGAATATATATGCGTAAGAACGAATATATATGTGTAAGAACTGAAAATATATTGTGTAAGAACTAAAAAATATGTGTAAGAACTGAATATATATGTGTTAGAACTGAATATATATGTGTAAGAACTGATATATATGCGTAAGAACTGAATATATATAAGAACTGAATATATATGTGTAAAAACTGAATATATATGCGTAAGAACTGAATATATATGTGTTAGATCGGAATATATATGTAAGAACTGAACATATATGCGTAAGAATTGAATATATATGCGTAAGAACTGAATATATGCGTAAGAACTGAATATATGCGTAAGAACTGAATATATATGTGAAAGAACTGAATATATTTGTGTAAGAACTGCATATATATGTGTAAGAACTGAATATATATGCGTAAGAACGGAATATATATGTGTAAGAACTGAATATATATGTGTAAAAACTGAATATATATGTGTTAGAACGGAATATATATGTGTAAGAACTGAATATATGTGTAAGAACTGAATATATATGTGTAAGAGCTAAATATATATCTGTAAGAACTGAATATATATGCGTAAGAACTGAATATATATGCGTAAGATCGGAATATATGTGTAAGAACTGAACATATATGCGTAAGAATTGAATATATATGCGTAAGAACTGAATATATGTGTAAGAACTGAATATATGCGTAAAAACTGAATATATATGTGTAAGAACTGAATATATTTGTGTAAGAACTGAATATATATGTGTAAGAATTGAATATATATGTGTAAGAACGGAATATATATGTGATAGAACTGAATATATATGTGTAAGAAATGAATATATATGCGTAAGAACTGAATATATATGCGTAAGAACTGAATATATATGCGTAAAAACTGAATTTATATGCTTAAGAACGGAATATATATGCGTAAGAACTGAATATATTTGTGTAAGAACTGAATATATATGTGTAAGAACTGAATATATATGCGTAAGAACGGTATATATATGTGTAAGAACTGAATATATATGTGTAAGAACTGAATATATATGTTTAAGAACTGAATATATATGTGTTAGAACGGAATATATATGTGTTAGAACGGAATATGTATGTGTAAGAACTGAATATATATGTGTTAGAACGGAATATATATGTGTAAGAACTGAATATATATGCGTAAGAACGGAATATATATTTGTAAGAACGGAATATATATGTGTAAGAACTGAATATATATGCGTAAGAACTGAATATATATGCGTAAGATCGGAATATATGTGTAAGAACTGGACATATATGCGTAAGAATTGAATATATATGCGTAAGAACTGAATATATGTGTAAGAAATGAATATATGCGTAAAAACTGAATATATATGTGTAAGAACTGAATATATTTGTGTAAGAACTGCATATATATGTGTAAGAACTGAATATATATGCGTAAGAACGGAATATATATGTGTAAGATCTGAATATATATGTGTAAGAACTGAATATATGCGTAAGAACTGAATATATGCGTAAGAATTGAATATATATGTGTAAGAACTAAATATATATGTGTAAGAACTGAATATATATGTGTAAGAACTGAATATATATGTGTAAGAACTGAATATATATATGTAAGAGCTGAATATATACGTGTAAGAACTCAATATATATGCGTAAGATCGGAATATATGTGTAAGAACTGAATATATGCGTAAAAACTGAATATATATGTGTAAGAACTGAATATATTTGTGTAAGAACTGCATATATATGTGTAAGAACTGAATATATATGCGTAAGAACGGTATATATATGTGTAAGAACTGAATATATATGTGTAAGAACTGAATATATATGTTTAAGAACTGAATATATATGTGTTAGAACGGAATATATATGTGTAAGAACTGAATATATATGTATAAAAACTGAATATATATGTGTAAGAACTGAATATATTTGTGTAAGAACTGCATATATATGTGTAAGAACTTAATATATATGCGTAAGAACGGTATATATATGTGTAAGAACTGAATATATATGTGTAAGAACTGAATATATATGTGTAAGAACTGAATATATATGTGTTAGAACGGAATATATATGTGTTAGAACGGAATATATATGCGTAAGATCGGAATATATGTGTAAGAACTGGACATATATGCGTAAGAATTGAATATATATGCGTAAGAACTGAATATATGTGTAAGAACTGAATATATGCGTAAAAACTGAATATATATGTGTAAGAACTGAATATATATGTGTAAGTACGGAATATATATGTGTAAGAACTGAATATATATGCGTAAGAACTGAATATATATGCGTAAGAACTGAATATATATGCGTAGGAACTGAATATATATGCGTAAAAACTGAATGTATATGCTTAAGAACGGAATATATATGTGTAAGAACCGAATATATATGTGTAAGAACTGAATATATGCGTAAGAACTGAATATATGCGTAAGAATTGAATATATATGTGTAAGAACTAAATATATATGTGTAAGAACTGAATATATATGTGTAAGAACTGAATATATATGTGTTAGAACGAAATATATATGTGTAAGAACTGAATATATATGCGTAGGATCGGAATATATGTGTAAGAACTGAACATATATGCGTAAGAATTGAATATATATGCGTAAGAACTGAATATATGCGTAAGAACTGAATATATGCGTAATAACTGAATATATATGTGTAAGAACTGAATATATTTTTGTAAGAACTGCATATATATGTGTAACAACTGAATATATATGAGTAAGAACGGAATATATATGTGTAAGAACTGAATATATATGTGTAATAACTGAATATATATGTGTTAGAACGGAATATATATGTGTAAGAACTGAATATATATGTGTATGAACTGAATATATATGTGTAAGAGCTAAATATATATGTGTAAGAACTGAATATATATGCGTAAGAACTGAATATATATGCGTAAGATCGGAATATATGTGTAAGAACTGGACAAATATGCGTAAGAATTGAATATATATGCGTAAGAACTGAATATATGTGTAAGAACTGAATATATGTGTAAAAACTGAATATATATGTGTAAGAACTGAATATATTTGTGTAAGAACTGCATATATATGTGTAAGAACTGAATATATATGCGTAAGAACGGAATATATATGTGTAAGAACTGAATATATATGTGTAAGAACTGAATATATATGTGAAGAACTGAATATATATGCGTAAGAACTGAATATATATGCGTTAGAACTGAATATATATGCGTAAGAACTGAATATATATTCGTAAGAACGGAATATATATGTGTAAGAACTGAATATATATGTGTAAGAACTGAATATATATGTGTTAGAACGGAATATATTTGTGTAAGAACTGAATATATATGCGTAAGAACGGAATATATATGTGTAAGAACTGAATATATATGTGTTAGAAATGAATATATATGTGTAAGAACTGAATATATATGTGTAAGAACTGAATATATATATGTAAGAGCTGAATATATACGTGTAAGAACTCAATATATATGCGTAAGATCGGAATATATGTGTAAGAACTGAATATATGCGTAAAAACTGAATATATATGTGTAAGAACTGAATATATTTGTGTAAGAACTGCATATATATGTGTAAGAACTGAATATATATGCGTAAGAACGGTATATATATGTGTAAGAACTGAATATATATGTGTAAGAACTGAATATATATGTTTAAGAACTGAATATATATGTGTTAGAACGGAATATATATGTGTTAGAACGGAATATGTATGTGTAAGAACTGAATATATATGTGTTAGAACGGAATATATATGTGTAAGAACTGAATATATATGTGTAAGAACTGAATATATATGCGTAAGAACTGAATATATATGTGTAAGAACTGAATATATATGCGTAAGAACTGAATATATATTCGTAAGAACGGAATATATATGTGTAAGAACTGAATATATATGTGTAAGAACTGAATATATATGTGTTAGAACGGAATATATATGTGTAAGAACTGAATATATATGCGTAAGAACGGAATATATATGTGTAAGAACTGAATATATATGTATAAAAACTGAATATATATGTGTAAGAACTGAATATATGTGTAAGAAATGAATATATGCGTAAAAACTGAATATATATGTGTAAGAACTGAATATATTTGTGTAAGAACTGCATATATATGTGTAAGAACTGAATATATATGCGTAAGAACGGAATATATATGTGTAAGATCTGAATATATATGTGTAAGAACTGAATATATATGCGTAAGAACTAAATATATATGCGTAAGAACTGAATATTTATGCGTAAGAACTGAATATATATGTGTAAGAACTGAATATATATGCGTAAGAACTGAATATATATTCGTAAGAACGGAATATATATGTGTAAGAACTGAATATATATGTGTAAGAACTGAATATATATGTGTTAGAACGGAATATATTTGTGTAAGAACTGAATATATATGCGTAAGAACGGAATATATATGTGTAAGAACTGAATATATATGTGTTAGAAATGAATATATATGTGTAAGAACTGAATATATATGTGTAAGAACTGAATATATATATGTAAGAGCTGAATATATACGTGTAAGAACTCAATATATATGCGTAAGATCGGAATATATGTGTAAGAACTGAATATATGCGTAAAAACTGAATATATATGTGTAAGAACTGAATATATTTGTGTAAGAACTGCATATATATGTGTAAGAACTGAATATATATGCGTAAGAACGGTATATATATGTGTAAGAACTGAATATATATGTGTAAGAACTGAATATATATGTTTAAGAACTGAATATATATGTGTTAGAACGGAATATATATGTGTAAGAACTGAATATATATGTATAAAAACTGAATATATATGTGTAAGAACTGAATATATTTGTGTAAGAACTGCATATATATGTGTAAGAACTTAATATATATGCGTAAGAACGGTATATATATGTGTAAGAACTGAATATATATGTGTAAGAACTGAATATATATGTGTAAGAACTGAATATATATGTGTTAGAACGGAATATATATGTGTTAGAACGGAATATATATGCGTAAGATCGGAATATATGTGTAAGAACTGGACATATATGCGTAAGAATTGAATATATATGCGTAAGAACTGAATATATGTGTAAGAACTGAATATATGCGTAAAAACTGAATATATATGTGTAAGAACTGAATATATATGTGTAAGTACGGAATATATATGTGTAAGAACTGAATATATATGCGTAAGAACTGAATATATATGCGTAAGAACTGAATATATATGCGTAGGAACTGAATATATATGCGTAAAAACTGAATGTATATGCTTAAGAACGGAATATATATGTGTAAGAACCGAATATATATGTGTAAGAACTGAATATATGCGTAAGAACTGAATATATGCGTAAGAATTGAATATATATGTGTAAGAACTAAATATATATGTGTAAGAACTGAATATATATGTGTAAGAACTGAATATATATGTGTTAGAACGAAATATATATGTGTAAGAACTGAATATATATGCGTAGGATCGGAATATATGTGTAAGAACTGAACATATATGCGTAAGAATTGAATATATATGCGTAAGAACTGAATATATGCGTAAGAACTGAATATATGCGTAATAACTGAATATATATGTGTAAGAACTGAATATATTTTTGTAAGAACTGCATATATATGTGTAACAACTGAATATATATGAGTAAGAACGGAATATATATGTGTAAGAACTGAATATATATGTGTAATAACTGAATATATATGTGTTAGAACGGAATATATATGTGTAAGAACTGAATATATATGTGTATGAACTGAATATATATGTGTAAGAGCTAAATATATATGTGTAAGAACTGAATATATATGCGTAAGAACTGAATATATATGCGTAAGATCGGAATATATGTGTAAGAACTGGACAAATATGCGTAAGAATTGAATATATATGCGTAAGAACTGAATATATGTGTAAGAACTGAATATATGTGTAAAAACTGAATATATATGTGTAAGAACTGAATATATTTGTGTAAGAACTGCATATATATGTGTAAGAACTGAATATATATGCGTAAGAATGGAATATATATGTGTAAGAACTGAATATATATGTGTAAGAACTGAATATATATGTGAAGAACTGAATATATATGCGTAAGAACTGAATATATATGCGTTAGAACTGAATATATATGCGTAAGAACTGAATATATATTCGTAAGAACGGAATATATATGTGTAAGAACTGAATATATATGTGTAAGAACTGAATATATATGTGTTAGAACGGAATATATTTGTGTAAGAACTGAATATATATGCGTAAGAACGGAATATATATGTGTAAGAACTGAATATATATGTGTTAGAAATGAATATATATGTGTAAGAACTGAATATATATGTGTAAGAACTGAATATATATATGTAAGAGCTGAATATATACGTGTAAGAACTCAATATATATGCGTAAGATCGGAATATATGTGTAAGAACTGAATATATGCGTAAAAACTGAATATATATGTGTAAGAACTGAATATATTTGTGTAAGAACTGCATATATATGTGTAAGAACTGAATATATATGCGTAAGAACGGTATATATATGTGTAAGAACTGAATATATATGTGTAAGAACTGAATATATATGTTTAAGAACTGAATATATATGTGTTAGAACGGAATATATATGTGTTAGAACGGAATATGTATGTGTAAGAACTGAATATATATGTGTTAGAACGGAATATATATGTGTAAGAACTGAATATATATGTGTAAGAACTGAATATATATGCGTAAGAACTGAATATATATGTGTAAGAACTGAATATATATGCGTAAGAACTGAATATATATTCGTAAGAACGGAATATATATGTGTAAGAACTGAATATATATGTGTAAGAACTGAATATATATGTGTTAGAACGGAATATATATGTGTAAGAACTGAATATATATGCGTAAGAACGGAATATATATGTGTAAGAACTGAATATATATGTATAAAAACTGAATATATATGTGTAAGAACTGAATATATGTGTAAGAAATGAATATATGCGTAAAAACTGAATATATATGTGTAAGAACTGAATATATTTGTGTAAGAACTGCATATATATGTGTAAGAACTGAATATATATGCGTAAGAACGGAATATATATGTGTAAGATCTGAATATATATGTGTAAGAACTGAATATATATGCGTAAGAACTAAATATATATGCGTAAGAACTGAATATTTATGCGTAAGAACTGAATATATATGTGTAAGAACTGAATATATATGCGTAAGAACTGAATATATATTCGTAAGAACGGAATATATATGTGTAAGAACTGAATATATATGTGTAAGAACTGAATATATATGTGTTAGAACGGAATATATATGTGTAAGAACTGAATATATATGCGTAAGAACGGAATATATATGTTTAAGAACTGAATATATATGTATAAAAACTGAATATATATGTGTAAGAACTGAATATATTTGTGTAAGAACTGCATATATATGTGTAAGAACTTAATATATATGCGTAAGAACGGTATATATATGTGTAAGAACTGAATATATATGTGTAAGAACTGAATATATATGTGTAAGAACTGAATATATATGTGTTAGAACGGAATATATATGTGTTAGAACGGAATATATATGCGTAAGATCGGAATATATGTGTAAGAACTGGACATATATGCGTAAGAATTGAATATATATGCGTAAGAACTGAATATATGTGTAAGAACTGAATATATGCGTAAAAACTGAATATATATGTGTAAGAACTGAATATATATGTGTAAGTACGGAATATATATGTGTAAGAACTGAATATATATGCGTAAGAACTGAATATATATGCGTAAGAACTGAATATATATGCGTAGGAACTGAATATATATGCGTAAAAACTGAATTTATATGCTTAAGAACGGAATATATATGTGTAAGAACCGAATATATATGTGTAAGAACTGAATATATGCGTAAGAACTGAATATATGCGTAAGAACTGAATATATATGTGTAAGAACTAAATATATATGTGTAAGAACTGAATATATATGTGTAAGAACTGAATATATATGTGTTAGAACGAAATATATATGTGTAAGAACTGAATATATATGCGTAGGATCGGAATATATGTGTAAGAACTGAACATATATGCGTAAGAATTGAATATATATGCGTAAGAACTGAATATATGCGTAAGAACTGAATATATGCGTAATAACTGAATATATATGTGTAAGAACTGAATATATTTTTGTAAGAACTGCATATATATGTGTAACAACTGAATATATATGAGTAAGAACGGAATATATATGTGTAAGAACTGAATATATATGTGTAATAACTGAATATATATGTGTTAGAACGGAATATATATGTGTAAGAACTGAATATATATGTGTATGAACTGAATATATATGTGTAAGAGCTAAATATATATGTGTAAGAACTGAATATATATGCGTAAGAACTGAATATATATGCGTAAGATCGGAATATATGTGTAAGAACTGGACAAATATGCGTAAGAATTGAATATATATGCGTAAGAACTGAATATATGTGTAAGAACTGAATATATGTGTAAAAACTGAATATATATGTGTAAGAACTGAATATATTTGTGTAAGAACTGCATATATATGTGTAAGAACTGAATATATATGCGTAAGAACGGAATATATATGTGTAAGAACTGAATATATATGTGTAAGAACTGAATATATATGTGAAGAACTGAATATATATGCGTAAGAACTGAATATATATGCGTAAGAACTGAATATATATGCGTAAGAACTGAATATATATTCGTAAGAACGGAATATATATGTGTAAGAACTGAATATATATGTGTAAGAACTGAATATATATGTGTTAGAACGGAATATATTTGTGTAAGAACTGAATATATATGCGTAAGAACGGAATATATATGCGTAAGAACGGAATATATATGTGTAAGAACTGAATATATATCTATAAAAACTGAATATATATGTGTAAGAACTGAATATATGTGTAAGAAATGAATATATGCGTAAAAACTGAATATATATGTGTAAGAACTGAATATATTTGTGTAAGAACTGCATATATATGTGTAAGAACTGAATATATATGCGTAAGAACGGAATATATATGTGTAAGATCTGAATATATATGTGTAAGAACTGAATATATATGCGTAAGAACTAAATATATATGCGTAAGAACTGAATATTTATGCGTAAGAACTGAATATATATGTGTAAGAACTGAATATATATGCGTAAGAACTGAATATATATTCGTAAGAACGGAATATATATGTGTAAGAACTGAATATATATGTGTAAGAACTGAATATATATGTGTTAGAACGGAATATATATGTGTAAGAACTGAATATATATGCGTAAGAACGGAATATATATGTTTAAGAACTGAATATATATGTATAAAAACTGAATATATATGTGTAAGAACTGAATATATTTGTGTAAGAACTGCATATATATGTGTAAGAACTTAATATATATGCGTAAGAACGGTATATATATGTGTAAGAACTGAATATATATGTGTAAGAACTGAATATATATGTGTAAGAACTGAATATATATGTGTTAGAACGGAATATATATGTGTTAGAACGGAATATATATGCGTAAGATCGGAATATATGTGTAAGAACTGGACATATATGCGTAAGAATTGAATATATATGCGTAAGAACTGAATATATGTGTAAGAACTGAATATATGCGTAAAAACTGAATATATATGTGTAAGAACTGAATATATATGTGTAAGTACGGAATATATATGTGTAAGAACTGAATATATATGCGTAAGAACTGAATATATATGCGTAAGAACTGAATATATATGCGTAGGAACTGAATATATATGCGTAAAAACTGAATTTATATGCTTAAGAACGGAATATATATGTGTAAGAACCGAATATATATGTGTAAGAACTGAATATATGCGTAAGAACTGAATATATGCGTAAGAACTGAATATATATGTGTAAGAACTAAATATATATGTGTAAGAACTGAATATATATGTGTAAGAACTGAATATATATGTGTTAGAACGAAATATATATGTGTAAGAACTGAATATATATGCGTAGGATCGGAATATATGTGTAAGAACTGAACATATATGCGTAAGAATTGAATATATATGCGTAAGAACTGAATATATGCGTAAGAACTGAATATATGCGTAATAACTGAATATATATGTGTAAGAACTGAATATATTTTTGTAAGAACTGCATATATATGTGTAACAACTGAATATATATGAGTAAGAACGGAATATATATGTGTAAGAACTGAATATATATGTGTAATAACTGAATATATATGTGTTAGAACGGAATATATATGTGTAAGAACTGAATATATATGTGTATGAACTGAATATATATGTGTAAGAGCTAAATATATATGTGTAAGAACTGAATATATATGCGTAAGAACTGAATATATATGCGTAAGATCGGAATATATGTGTAAGAACTGGACAAATATGCGTAAGAATTGAATATATATGCGTAAGAACTGAATATATGTGTAAGAACTGAATATATGTGTAAAAACTGAATATATATGTGTAAGAACTGAATATATTTGTGTAAGAACTGCATATATATGTGTAAGAACTGAATATATATGCGTAAGAACGGAATATATATGTGTAAGAACTGAATATATATGTGTAAGAACTGAATATATATGTGAAGAACTGAATATATATGCGTAAGAACTGAATATATATGCGTAAGAACTGAATATATATGCGTAAGAACTGAATATATATTCGTAAGAACGGAATATATATGTGTAAGAACTGAATATATATGTGTAAGAACTGAATATATATGTGTTAGAACGGAATATATTTGTGTAAGAACTGAATATATATGCGTAAGAACGGAATATATATGTGTAAGAACTGAATATATATGTGTTAGAAATGAATATATATGTGTAAGAACTGAATATATATGTGTAAGAACTGAATATATATATGTAAGAGCTGAATATATACGTGTAAGAACTCAATATATATGCGTAAGATCGGAATATATGTGTAAGAACTGAATATATGCGTAAAAACTGAATATATATGTGTAAGAACTGAATATATTTGGGTAAGAACTGCATATATATGTGTAAGAACTGAATATATATGCGTAAGAACGGTATATATATGTGTAAGAACTGAATATATATGTTTAAGAACTGAATATATATGTGTTAGAACGGAATATATATGTGTTAGAACGGAATATGTATGTGTAAGAACTGAATATATATGTGTTAGAACGGAATATATATGTGTAAGAACTGAATATATATGCGTAAGAACGGAATATATATTTGTAAGTACGGAATATATATGTGTAAGAACTGAATATATATGCGTAAGAACTGAATATATATGTGTAAGAACTGAATATATATGCGTAAGAACGGAATATATATGTGTAAGATCTGAATATATATGCGTAAGAACTGAATATATGTGTAAGAACTGAATATATGCGTAAAACTGAATATATATGTGTAAGAACTGAATATATTTGTGTAAGAACTGCATATATATGTGTAAGAACTGAATATATATGCGTAAGAACGGAATATATATGTGTAAGATCTGAATATATATGTGTAAGAACTGAATATATATGCGTAAGAACTAAATGTATATGCGTAAGAACTGAATATTTATGCGTAAGAACTGAATATATATGTGTAAGAACTGAATATATATGCGTAAGAACTGAATATATATTCGTAAGAACGGAATATATATGTGTAAGAACTGAATATATATGTGTAAGAACTGAATATATATGTGTTAGAACGGAATATATATGTGTAAGAACTGAATATATATGCGTAAGAACGGAATATATATGTGTAAGAACTGAATATATATGTGTAAGAACTGAATATATGCGTGAGAACTGAATATATGCGTAAGAACTGAATATATATGTGTAAGAACTGAATATATGTGTAAGAACTGAATATATATGCGTAAGAACGGAATATATATGTGTAAGAACTGAAAATATATGTGTAAGAACTGAAATATATGTGTAAGAACTGAATATATATGTGTTAGAACTGAATATATATGTGTAAGAACTGAATATCTATGTGTAAGAACTGAATATATATGTGTAAGAACTGAATATATATGTGTAAGAACTGAATATATATGCGTAAGAACTGAATATATATGCGTTAGATCGGAATATATATGTAAGAACTGAACATATATGCGTAAGAATTGAATATATATGCGTAAGAACTGAATATATGCGTAAGAACTGAATATATGCGTAAGAACTGAATATATATGTGTAAGAACTGAATATATTTGTGTAAGAACTGCATATATATGTGTAAGAACTGAATATATATGCGTAAGAACGGAATATATATGTGTAAGAACTGAATATATATGTGTAAAAACTGAATATATATGTGTTAGAACGGAATATATATGTGTAAGAACTGAATATATATGTGTAAGAACTGAATATATATGTGTAAGAGCTAAATATATATCTGTAAGAACTGAATATATATGCGTAAGAACTGAATATATATGTGTAAGAGCTAAATATATATCTGTAAGAACTGAATATATATGCGTAAGAACTGAATATATATGCGTAAGAACTGAATATATGCGTAAAAACTGAATATATATGTGTAAGAACTGAATATATTTGTGTAAGAACTGAATATATATGTGTAAGAATTGAATATATATGTGTAAGAACGGAATATATATGTGATAGAACTGAATATATATGTGTAAGAAATGAATATATATGCGTAAGAACTGAATATATATGCGTAAGAACTGAATATATATGCGTAAAAACTGAATTTATATGCTTAAGAACGGAATATATATGCGTAAGAACTGAATATATTTGTGTAAGAACTGAATATATATGTGTAAGAACTGAATATATATGCGTAAGAACGGAATATATATGTGTAAGAACTGAATATATATGTATAAGAACTGAATATATATGTGTAAGAACTGAATATATTTGTGTAAGAACTGAATATATATGTGTAAGAATTGAATATATATGTGTAAGAACGGAATATATATGTGATAGAACTGAATATATATGTGTAAGAAATGAATATATATGCGTAAGAACTGAATATATATGCGTAAGAACTGAATATATATGCGTAAAAACTGAATTTATATGCTTAAGAACGGAATATATATGCGTAAGAACTGAATATATTTGTGTAAGAACTGAATATATATGTGTAAGAACTGAATATATATGCGTAAGAACGGAATATATATGTGTAAGAACTGAATATATATGTATAAGAACTGAATATATATGTGTAAGAACTGAATATATGCGTAAGAACTGAATATATGCGTAAGAACTGAATATATATGTGTAAGAACTGAATATATATGTGTAAGAACTGAATATATATGTGTAAGAACTGATTATATATGTGTAAGAACTGAATATATATGTGTTAGAACGGAATATATATGTGTAAGAACTGAATATATATGCGTAAGAACGGAATATATATGTGTAAGAACTGAATATATATGTGTTAGAACTGAATATATATGTGTAAGAACTGAATATATATGAGTAAGAACTGAATATATATATGTAAGAGCTGAATATATACGTGTAAGAACTCAATATATATGCGTAAGATCGGAATATATGTGTAAGAACTGAATATATGCGTAAAAACTGAATATATATGTGTAAGAACTGAATATATTTGTGTAAGAACTGCATATATATGTGTAAGAACTTAATATATATGCGTAAGAACGGTATATATATGTGTAAGAACTGAATATATATGTGTAAGAACTGAATATATATGTGTAAGAACTGAATATATATGTGTAAGAACTGAATATATATGTGTAAGAACTGATTATATATGTGTAAGAACTGAATATATATGTGTTAGAACGGAATATATATGTGTAAGAACTGAATATATATGCGTAAGAACGGAATATATATGTGTAAGAACTGAATATATATGTGTTAGAACTGAATATATATGTGTAAGAACTGAATATATATGTGTAAGAACTGAATATATATATGTAAGAGCTGAATATATACGTGTAAGAACTCAATATATATGCGTAAGATCGGAATATATGTGTAAGAACTGAATATATGCGTAAAAACTGAATATATATGTGTAAGAACTGAATATATTTGTGTAAGAACTGCATATATATGTGTAAGAACTTAATATATATGCGTAAGAACGGTATATATATGTGTAAGAACTGAATATATATGTGTAAGAACTGAATATATATGTGTAAGAACTGAATATATATGTGTTAGAACGGAATATATATGTGTTAGAACGGAATATATATGCGTAAGAACTGAATATATATGCGTAAAAACTGAATTTATATGCTTAAGAACGAAATATATATGCGTAAGAACTGAATATATTTGTGTAAGAACTGAATATATATGCGTAAGAACGGAATATATATGTGTAAGAACTGAATATATATGTATAAGAACTGAATATATATGTGTAAGAACCGAATATATATGTGTAAGAACTGAATATATGCGTAAGAACTGAATATATGCGTAAGAACTGAATATATATGTGTAAGAACTGAATATATATGTGTAAGAACTGAATATATATGTGTTAGAACTGAATATATATGTGTAAGAACTGAATATATATGTGTAATAACTGAATATATATGTGTAAGAGCTGAATATATATGTGTAAGTACTGAA